>JAYESA010000016.1:127820116-127915116 GCA_036927795.1 Iris macrosiphon | reverse complement strand
AAGAAGGAGCTCCCTACTTGTCACTTTTGTGGCAAGAAGGGGTATTTTGTCAATGACTGCAGAAAGAAGCTGGGATTGTGCCTGCTATGTGGAGCTAAAAATCATATGGCCAAAGACTGCCCACAACGCAGAGATGCAGCACCACAGCAAGGGCAGAAGCCAGGAGCCCAAGCTCAGAAGATGCTTCCCTCCACATCAGGAGGATATCAGAGAGGAGCACCTCTGCCTACTCAGGAGGCCCAGTTCAAGGCCAGACAACAAACCGGAGGACAAAGGCACGGACAAGCCTTTGCGTTAGCTGCCATTGCAGAAGAGCCTGAAGGGGAAACTATAACAGGTACCATTTTAGTTGCATCATTACCTGCAACTGTATTATTCGATTCTGGGGCTACTTTGTCTTTCATATCCAGTAGTTTCGTAGCCATGCACAAGCTATCCACTTTGCCGCTACCCAAGTGTTGGAAAATACTTATTGGAGGAGGTATTGTTCCAGTTACCAACATTATCGAAACATGTCCGGTAGTTGTTTGTAGTAGAGGACTAAGAGCGCGATTTTTGGTACTCCCAATGCCAAATTTCGACGTTGTCTTAGGCATGGACTGGCTAAGCCAGAATAATGCTATCCTAGACTGCCGAAAGGGTAGTGTTATCTTTAGACCCCCAGATCACCCAGAGTTCGAATATATCCGAGGAACCATTGAGCAAGGAGTAGGCCAGACTCCTAGAGCTTACATGGCGATGGAGACAGCACTTCCCTCAATTATAGCAGAGTTCGAGGACGTATTTCCAGAAGAATTGCCAGGCCTACCGCCTGACAGAGAAGTGGAGTTCATTATTGAGCTAATACACGGAGCTGCACCAGTATCCTCCAATGTATACCGACTGGCGAAGAAGGAGCTTGACGAGCTGAAGCTTCAACTGGAGGAACTACAGATCAAGGGATTTGTTCGTCCTAGTGCATCACCCTGGGGAGCACCAGTGTTGTTTGTACCAAAGAAGGACGGAACATATCGCATGTGCATTGATTACAGAGCCCTCAACGCTCTGACAATCAAAAACAAGTACCCCTTGCCGAGAATTGACGACCTGTTCGATCAACTAACAGGAGCCGTGATATTCTCGAAGATAGACTTAAGATCAGGTTATCATCAGGTCAAGGTATGGAGGGAAGATATTCCAAAGACAGCATTCAGGACTCGTTATGGTCATTACGAGTTCCTGGTGATGCCTTTTGGACTAACTAATGCACCTGCCGTATTCATGAACCTGATGAACAGAGTCTTCCACCAATATCTGGACCAGTTCGTGGTAGTCTTCATCGACGACATTCTGGTGTATTCAAAGAGCCACGAGGAGCATGAAGAGCACTTAAGGTTGGTATTAGAGACGCTAAGACGGGAGAGCCTTTATGCTAAGATGAGCAAGTGTGAATTCTTCCTTGACCGTGTCGCATTTCTTGGACACGTTATTACAGGAGAAGGCATCTCGGTAGACCCAGCAAAGATCTCATCTGTTGAGACGTGGCCAACCCCGACCAACGTCTCAGAGGTGAGAAGCTTTCTAGGACTTGCCGGATATTACCGGCGATTCGTAGAAAACTTTGCAAGAATCGCGGAGCCGATTACTTGTCTTACCCGCAAGGAGCAGGAGTTCATATGGACTGAAGATTGCCAGATAGCTTTTGATGACTTGAAGAAGAGTCTGACTACAGCTCCCATCTTGACTATACCATCTGGATCCGGAGGTTTTGTCATATATAGCGATGCATCCGGAAAAGGATTTGGTTGTGTCTTAATGCAACATGGGAAAGTTGTAGCTTATGCCTCAAGACAGTTGAGGACTCATGAGAAGAATTACCCCACTCATGACCTGGAGCTTGCCGCAGTCATCTTCGCCCTGAAGCTATGGAGACACTATCTATATGGCGAACGAGTGGAGATATTCACCGATCATAAAAGTCTGAAGTACGTCTACATCCAGAAGGACCTAAATCTGAGACAAAGACGATGGCTCGAAGTGATGGCGGATTTCGAAATTGATCTACAATACCATCCAGGGAAAGCTAATGTGGTGGCAGATGCTCTAAGCAGAAGACCCTCGGCATTCTTTATGATCACCCAACCAGGTCTTCTGAGAGATCTAGAAAATTTGGGAATAGAGGTCATTATGCCAGGACTTGACGGTCAATTATCAAACTATCAGCTGCAATCAACCTTGGTAGAAAGAATCAAAACTGCTCTACCAACAGATGCAAGATTTCAGAGGCTTCGACAAAGAACAGAGGCTGGAATTCAAACAGGATGTCGCATACACGAAGATGGGACTCTAAGATGTGGTGATCGTCTTTATGTTCCAAATGGAGAACTTCGTAATGAGCTGATGTCAGAAGCTCATAGCTCAACATACTCTATACATCCAGGAGGCACAAAGATGTACAGAGATCTGCGACAATATTACTGGTGGCATGGAATGAAGCGGGAGATAGCACGCTTTGTGGCCAAATGCCTGGTGTGTCAGCAAGTCAAGGCTGAGCATCAGAGATCTGCCGGTCTACTTCAACCCCTCCCAATACCTGAGTGGAAATGGGAACACATTACGATAGACTTTGTTACGGGCTTCCCAAGAAGTCCTAGTGGTCGTAATGTTGTATGGGTAATCGTAGATAGACTCACAAAGGCTGCTCATTTCCTACCTTTTAGAGTTGGACAATCTACAGAAGTCTTGGCAGACATGTACATGAAGGAGATAGTGCGTCTGCATGGAGTACCAGTCAGCATAGTATCTAACAGAGATACGAGATTTACATCTTACTTCTGGCGAAGTATGCAAGAAAGTCTTGGTACCCGCCTCAAGTTCAGCACCTCGTATCACCCACAAACAGATGGTCAATCAGAACGCACCATCCAGACACTTGAAGATATACTGAGAGCCTGCATGCTTGATTTCAGCGGATCATGGGAAGATCACTTGCATCTGGTAGAATTTTCCTACAACAACAGCTATCAAGCGAGCATTCAAATGGCTCCCTTTGAAGCTTTGTATGGAAGGAAATGTCGTTCCCTAGTATGCTGGAGCGATGTTGGCGAGAGACAGATCTTGGGTCCAGAACTGATCATTCGTACGGTGGAGAAGGTAAAGAAGATCCAGGGACACCTACGAGCTGCACAAGACAGGCAGAAGCACTGGGCCAACATTCATCGCCGACCTCTCGAGTTCCAAGTAGGGGAGCATGTGTTCTTGAAGATCTCACCTACCAGAGGAACTATCAGATTTGGAGGAAGAGGGAAGCTAAGTCCAAGGTACATTGGACCCTTCGATGTGCTAGATCGCGTCGGAGAAGTTGCTTACAGGCTAGCTCTACCTCAGACCTTGGAGGGAGTACATGATGTTTTCTACGTATCTCAGCTGAGGAGGTACATTCCAGACCCGAGTCATGTGCTGGACTATTCAGAGATCACCATCGGGCCAAGTTTATCATATCAGGAGGAGCCTGTAGAAATCCTGGACCGTAGCGAGAAAGTGTTGCGAGGCCAGACTATTCCTCTCGTTCGTGTTGCATGGAGACATCATGCACCAGGTGAATCCACCTGGGAACGAGAAGAGGATATTCGTCAGCGTTATCCCCACCTATTTCCAAACCAGGGTATGTCCAATATTTCAAATTCAATCTTTCTTAATCATCATATGTCCTTAATTAAAAAAAATTTATTATATGATTGTTTTTATTTCGAGGACGAAATATTCTAAGGAGGGTAGATTGTAAACTCCCTCGACCAGATTTCAGTAATTTAGGATTAGTTTTGACTAATTAGAATTATGGCAACTTTTAAAAATTTATTTATTATATATTCTGTTGATTGTGCACCTGTCTGTTACACAATTAATTAGGACATCCCACTAGCTGTTAAATCCTAAACAAATTCCACATACCTGCCCTAGACTTGTTAGACTATTTTTCCTGTATTTTTAGCAAATCCCAGAAACCTCGTTTGGTGCTTCGTTTTAGTCGCACAAATATCGTTACAAACGTACGTATTTATTTCCTATTTAATTTTCTGCTCTTTACCCATCTCTGTACCCCTAGAGATTTGAGGACCAGTAGGCACCTGTTTTGCCCAAACAAAAATACGATAATATTCTAGACTGAATATACTATAATTAGTGTATTGACACCGTAGAGAAATTATGACCCTAATAGCCTCTAAATAATTAGTGAACACCGTGTGCAGTATTTATTAATTAATAAATACGAGGACCCGTATCAACTGCAGAATCAGATCCTGCATCTGCCCAGACTCACCCCACACTGTCCAAAATATTTTTCCTAGCTAATTCCCTCATTTTTGTACAATTTAGAATTTCGGGAAATCAGCATTTAAAATCAGATAAATTGCGAAATTACGCAAAATACCAAATTCATGCATTTATGCAATTATTAAAAAGTTAGGGGTCTTTATGAAAAATTGCATGCTAGGTGGCATAATCCTATTGGCTAGACCATAGGTGTGTGGGACCCACCATAAGAATTCAGAGAAATCCTGTGAAAATATCATAAAATAGCAAATTACCAAATTACCCTCAAACTTCCCTATATTTATAAAATTGCCACTCATTCCCAAACCCTATATAAACCCCATACCCCTCCCATTCAAATCCACACAACTCCTCCCTCCGACCACCGCCGGCCGCCCAACTCCGGCCAACCCTTCGCCCTGACCCCCTCTCCCCTCCGGCCAAGCCCCACCGCCAGCGTCGCCCTGCTCCGCCGGCCACAGCCTCCGCAAACACCCTACTCCCTCACTGCTACCCACAGCCACCACCACCCGAACCACCTCCCCCGCCGCCTCCGGCCACCGTGCACCGCCACCACCCTCACCAATCGCCTCGCCACCCTTCCCTCCACCGGACCACCAACCCTCACCGCCCCACGACGTCTCCTCCGCCGGCCAGAACTCCCGCAACACCCTCGGCCACCCCCAACCCTAACCTACCCTCTCTACTCCGGCCGCCCCTAGCCGCCACCACCACCGTCGTGGACCTCCGCCACCACCACCAAACTGACCGCCACCCTCCCCTCTGCCGAACCCGCCGCCTGCCCGGCCACCTCCGCTGCTCCTCCGCCGGCCAGAGCCCCCGCACTCTGCTGCTACTGCTACTGCTGCTAACAGCTACTGCTGCTGTTCTCTCTTCTCCGGCTGCCTCCGGCCAGCTCCGCCACCGTCCACCCGCCGTCGACGACCTCTAGGGCCCACCTGTCAGAGGGTATATCCCTAAACCCTAATATATATGTAAATATACATATATTCCTATATGTATATGTATATGTATATATATGTATATATATATATATATGTATATTACTATGTATTTATATGTATATTTAAATATATATATTATATTATAAAATATATATGTATTATATACTGTTATTATACAGTATATTATAATATACTGCTATTATATACTTACTATATATATGTATATATATATCTATTATACTATACATATATAATTATATATGTATATATGTATATGTATATATATGTATATGTATATGTATATGTCTATTTATATATACTATATAAATATTATAATTACTAATATGTATATATGTATTAAATTCTGTTTTAATTATATATATATATATATATGTAATATATAAATATATGTGTATACATATATTTATATGATATACTTATATATATAACATGATATATTATATTATACTATGCATTTTTAGTTATTTATTTTTCTGCATTAATTTCCTGCACTTATTATATATATATATATATATATATATATATATATATATATATATATATATATATATATATATATATATATATTATTTATATGGTATATATATATACTATGCATTTTTTTCTTTTATTTTATTTTCTGCACTTAATTTCCTGCACCTATTATATATGTTTATATATATATATATATATATATATATATATATATATATATATATATATATATATATATATTATCTATATCCAGCTGGATAATACAGCTTAAATATATATTATATATTTTAATTCTTTTACTGTCATTTCAATTTATTATTTATTATATATTACTGTGCTGGATAATACATCCTACATATATAATGTATAATTTAAATTCTTGCACTGTCATTTAAATTCATTATATATATATATATTATCTATATACATTATGTACTATTACATAGATATATATGTATTTATTTTTCTGTCCTGTCATTTCAATTTATATATATATATACATCAGTGGATACACCCTGATATCATAATATTATTTATGGCAGAGGATATACCCTGCTACTATCATAAATTCTATATATACCTGCATTTTTTCTGTTCTGTATATACTATATATACTGCTATATATATTATATCTATATATATATATATATATATATATATATATATATATATATACATACTATATATATATAACTATATTAGATATGTAGATATAAGTATATATACATATACTTTATATCACAACTTTGATATTCACGAACCCTGTCTATTTTAACAGAAACCAACTTCAGTACAGCCAGTGACCCCCAGTCACAAGCACACTCAACCCTGACTGGGAGATCAGGTTTTCAGTACTATCAAGGAGTAGGCAAGTATACCTTGCCAAGTTAATGTTCAAATTCAATTATTGATATCTGCTTTGTTCCTAAATTTCATATACCATGATTACCCGAGACTGCCTTGGGTACAGTCAACTGATACGTTGACAAAAGCATGTTTAACTTAGTCTTACAGACTCACCCTTTGCCGAGAGAGCATTCTAATATTCTCCTAGACCCTAACACGAGAACACGCAACATGGTTGCAATGCATATTGGGATGCGAGCTGCGTAGTTGATTAGCTACCAGTACGTGTGACCCGCATCACGGATTAGAGTAATTCAGGAATAGTATGACTTGACATTTAGTTTCATTGGGATGGGAAAGATAACTAGTAGACGTATGGGACACCCCCTCCATAAATATTTTATACTTTCGTACCATGATGGTCGATTGCAGAGTTCCCTTGAGTCAGGGGGCATATGACACATATACTAGCCAGTCCCCACGATTGGTGAACTACGTCAGCATATGTCTAGCCGACACAATCCCATGCGTACTACAAGGTCTTTACTTGCATTTCACTTAGAATGATTAGCACCCTATATTTATTTTCTTTATTCAGTATTTACATACTTGGCATGTCATTTTCTGTATCTTGTTATGTCCCACTGAGGACCTGGTTCCCTGCCAGATCTAGACGAGGCTTTCTACCCCACTGTGTACGGCCCTGATCAGGAGGCTAGATGTGTTACCGAGGAGGAGCTCGAGGAGACACCCTCAGAGAATGCTTGACCCTAGAGGCCTGCCACTTGGAGATGGAGATGTTTTGATCAGATAGACACTGCTTAGTCTATCTGATTTTTTTGCGCTATTATCAGTTTTTGTAGTAGGCTTGTAATCTCACCAGTTGTGTACTGTATCAGACTCAGTTTTTATATATATTCAGCACTTGCTTTTCTGATATTTTGTTGTGGATGAGATAGTTTGCCTGTGTTGTTCTTGTAGTATCTTAGGACAGCGTAGCACGTCCCTATGGGTCTATTCAAAATAGATTAAGCCCTTAGTGACGTGTCAGCTGGCTAGTGACACGTGGCCTAGTTCCTGACATTTTGGGACTGGGGTGTGACACATGCTTGCTTGCTTACATTGTAGTTAGTACTCGTTGCCTCGTTTCAATGCTTGTCACATAAACTCATGCCACAATCAAGTAACACTTTCTTGTCTTGCATTTTATCTAAGTTCCCCGGAAGACTATCGAATATTCGTTCCGTGCAAGTATGAACCTGAAAGTACTCGGGACCGTTAGGTCGCCAAGACAGTTCTCGAACCAGGAGACTTGCAACATATTAATAATCCAAGATATCCTAGCTCGTGGAGCAATACTCGTCCCAGACTAAATTAAATGGCTCGAGGAATCGATACATATATTATGAACAATCCTGCCTTAAACTTGTACTTGATATATATCTTAACTTGATCCTGTACCTGACCAGAGGCCCGAAAGATTAGAGACTTGCATGTCACGGACAACTTGGAAACAAGGAAGATCTTCATATCTTGTTCCACGGACGGTCTCCGGGGCAGATCCGATCCATAAAGGAACTTCCTGTATAGTCTTTCTGTGCAAGGACATGACGGTTTATAGCACATCATGTACTCTCGTTGCATACCGTCCTCGTCATTGACTACGTTCCTTTATGGCTATGCCAGTGACTCCTGTTCATATAGATAAGTCATCCTCGCTTAGCGGCTATCCGCGTGCGAGTTATTTTATCGCATACAGTAAGCTGAAACACTTGAACGATCATGAGTATAACACACTTACACATATGGAGCACTTGAACATCCAATGCAACACACCTGAGTAATCTATATAACTCGTGCACTTGAAACGGTACCTCACACATGATATTTTGTTTACTTTTGTTATTGCCCCTGGATTTCCTTATATATATTCCCGTGTTTGATTTAACTTGGTTTGCCTTGGACAAGGAAGGACGGATGGTAAGTTGGTAAGTCTTGCCGTGTTCTTATATCGTACGGCGCACTGCCACACGAGTTAGGCTATTCATCATTGCCATAAAACTGATCCTAAGGCAAGACTAGAAAGATAACTTAATAGATGGTGCATGGAACCTATATAACGTGTTTGGATTTGTCGAACGGGCGAGAAGCCTCCCCACCAGTGTATTCATGTACTGATAATCCACCAGTTTGCTTGCAGGGTGCGGGAAAATCTCATTCGGTGCGGATGCCCCTTTCGTGCGTGCTAAGGCGCAGAGTTCACTCTGGAGCCTTAGAGCGTTGCGTCCGGAACTGAAGTACATATACAAGACATAATACTGGAATATCGCCTATGTATTATTTCATAAATGTAGCAACTTGGCACTCTTTTACTGTTTCAGAGAGAGAGGCTTGAACGACTTGTAATCTCGGCCTAGCGCCGCCTGTAACACTTATTCATATCAATAAAGAACTTATTTTATTTTTATACTTGTGTTATTCAATGTTTTCGCTATTGACGACTCTGTGAACTTGTTATCAATCGCCTGTGAATTTCTTACTCTGCTGCACTCGAACAATCTGTACGACTTTATGGCTTAGACCTCTTACCGTCTGTTCGGATCATGGCCTTGTACGGGAGCGACTTATGTTCGTGTGGCATCACGCCCAGATGGGTTAATAGATCGTCCCATGGGAGCGCTGGCACGGTGATTTGTGCCTAGCAGGGACGGACGATTACCTACAGGAGATTGGGGCGTGACATAATGGTATCAGAGCATGGCTATACGCCTTTGGACTTTATATTAATTTTTTCAGTTTTGAAAGCTCGTTCGTGGGTTATATACGAAACACACTCTCCCGTTGATGTCACGCCCCAGTCCCAAAATACATAGGACCAAGAATACGTGACACGCCAGCTATGCATTCGACCAGACTCTGGTCTGACTCGAATACGTATAAGCTGTATAATATAAAGGGCACTATCCAGATATTCCATAAATGTAAACCTCTATATCTCAATTCATAATGTACAGTAGTATATAAGAAAGAGTTATATGTGCTAAAGTCGGCCGCCCAATAACACACAATGCCGGTGGAAACGATATGAGTACCTGGTACAATGCCCGCAAGACGTGCAACTCCATCAGCAACTCCAATGCTCCGTAATCGTCTATGCTGCAAAACTGGCAGGGGACCAGGTCCTCAGAGGAACGTAACAAGGTACAAAAATACAGCATGCCAAGTATAATAGAAAGTACAAGTGCAATGACGGGATAATCTAGCATAACCAACTAAGTGTGACATAGTTTAAAGACAATGTTCGACGCGTGGGCTATCCAAAATAAAACCGTAGCTCCGGATACGGAAATACACGGGACGTACCGCAACTCCGAGCAAAGAGTCATACGGGTGATACAACTACACTAGATATAGGATTACTACAGAAATAATACATATATATATATATAAGCGCGTGCAGAGGAGCCCAAACGTCTATTAACTGTCTTCCCCATCCCAAGCGGTCAACGATTGTGCGTTGAACCTGAACCTCTATCTAACGGTCTCGTCACACAGAATAACTCAACAGACGCGACCCTAAGGTCATCCCAGTGTCCGGTCATGATGTCAGTATCAGGATACATAAAATCTGGCATGATAACAGTGTATGAATGTGTCCTAGGGTGACGATATACTCAGGTACGTACATCGAGGTGTTACAAATATCTAGCATTCGTTACAAAATGTTACGACGAACGTCTGCACCTGGTTGTGATCCGGACGCGAAGTATCGATCATAAACAATACGCGCACAATGTACATAATGAAACAATAAATATCTGTAATCTAAAATACAGGATGGCAAGGTACACTTGCCTGCGTCCGGCTGATGATGACGGGGATCCGGTACCACGTCCAAGTCCTCAGGTCCCGTAGTACCTAGAGATAAGATACAAACTCAATCAATGAACTATCACACGACAAACAGGGATGTGACACACGTCTAAACATATGCTCAGACTCAGCTACAACTCACAGGGATACTATGCTAGAGGGTTGACCAAGGTTGACTCGGAGTACGTTACATCTAATCAAATTAAATATTTGTACCATATCATCAATTCAAACCTCAATCTTACTATGTTCATCACGATATTTTGTGGTCCAACACATGATCCAATCCTCAGTTTCACCTCAGTGTTCACAGATGTTAACATGCACCTCTACTATCATCCTCGAAATAAATAGATAGTTATCCTCGAGTAAATGGTTATTAATAATTACTTAAATCCTCGGTTATAGACACCGTCAGTAGCTACTACTCCGATATATTCATCATTAAATATTAGCTCCCAATATGAATCAATGCTTGATATCACAACGGTATTCTACGATAATTAAATCTGTACCTCAGTAATATTCCCTGTTTTTAGTATCGAAATATCATTTTCACAACCATTCAAAACTGCTTGTCGTCAATAAACAATATGTATAAATTAAATAAAAATCCTAAAATCCCTTACCTAGCATTCATAACCCTAACTTAATCTATATCCCTTACATCCATGAATGGCATATTATATCACGCAATAAAACCCAAGATCTCACATAGTATTTAAACTCTAAACTCAACATTAAACCCTAAACTCAACTTTAACCCTAATCTCATCATTAACCCTAATCACAAAATTAACCCTAATCTCATCATTAACCCTAATCACAACATTAACCCTAATCACCCTCCTTAAACACAAAGATCATAAGTAATACACTACACAAAACATATATCAACATAGAGAGGGGGAGGGAGTCGTATACCTCGACGACGAGGTTGCTGGCCGGAACGGACAGCTGGAAGCCGCGAAGAGGTCGGATGGAACGAAGGAGGGTGCTGGCCGGTCGAGGGTGACGATGGGGTACTGCTGGGGAAAGGAGGTTGAGGTGGTGGTTCGTGGTGGTGGAGATGGTGATGGTAATGGTGATGGTGATCAGCAAGGTGGCCGGAGTAATGGGCAGTGCTGGTGGTGTGTGGCAGAGAAGTCGCGATGCGGGGACAGCGATCGTAGCCGCGGGGAGTACAGCCGGGGTACAGCAGTTCGTGGAGAAGCCGCCGGAGCTCGTGGTCAGGGGAGAGCTGGAGGCGGTGGTGAATGGGGTTGCACAACAGTTGGCTCGTGGCGATGCTCGCCGGAGTAGAGTGGTTCGACGCCGAATCGGGGACAGTAGTGGAAGCCGCGGGGAGCAGCCGGAAGGTCGACGCAGTGGAGGCACTGCTCGACCGGAGCAGCGGTGAAGAAGCTCGTGGTCAGGGGACTCGATGGCAGCAAGGGGTGGCAGTCGGGCTGGTGGGGAGTGATCGTGGTGATGGAACGGTCAGTGGCCAGAGGAGGTTCAGCGGGTGGTCGGAGGGAAAAGGGGAGGGAGTAGAAGATGGCGAAGGCGGAGAGGAGTTCAACTGGAGGCCGGGGTCGGGTTGCGGGCTCGCCGTGGGGTGGCCGCGAGGAAGCTCGACCGGAGTAGACCGGTTCGACAGCGGCTTGTGGGGGAGCTCGACGTGGAGGAGGAGTCGAGTCAGGAGGTCAGGTTGCAGGAATGGTGGTGGTGATCGGATGAGCTCTCCGGAGATTCGTCGAGGTGAGTCAGGCACTTCGAAGGGGAGGCGGCCGGTTTGGGCAGCGGGAATGCGGTGAAGGCAGGAAGATCTGGCCGAAGAGGGAGCGACTGTCGGTGCGGCCGGAGTGGCTTGGCACAGTCGGCTGGCCGGGGATGGCTCGGCCGGGGATGGGGGGTTCTTCCAAGAAGAAGAAGAAGAAGGAAGGAAGAAGGAGAAGAAGAAAATGGGATTCGGTTTTTACATGGAGAAGAGGGAGGAGGAGAGAGAGAGAGGGGGTGGGGGTTTCTTTAGGCATGGGGATTAGGGCCTGCATTGGGAAGAGGGGAGGAAGAGACATTATATAGGAAAGTGTGGATAGCATGGATGGTGGGGATTGGCCCATTTCAAATGGGTGGTGGTGATTGCACATGAAGGAAATATTTTCTTCATCCAAAAGAGAGAGAGAGAGAGGGAGGCTTGACTTGGTCAAAGGAGAGGGGGCTTCTCCATTTGGCCTAGACCAATGAGGTTAGGACACCTATTACAATATTTGCAAATTTGCCCCTTAAGTTTGGGTATTTGCACAAACACATGAAATGATAGAAATTTTTTGGGGGAATTGGTGTTTTGTAGGGTGAGGGGGTGTTGTGTGTTTGGTATGGGTTTAATTAAATGGGCATTGGAATTAAATAGGAATTAAAATGGGATTAGTCAAAGTTGGTATCACCGATTTAATTAGATTAAATTATGTCCCATGTTTTTTAATTAAATGGGAGCACTTGGGGTCTCAATTTGGGAGTGACACAAAGGTCAAAAATGGTGTAGGCTTGGTGTCAGTCTTGGACCCTTTAGTTGGTCCGGCTCAACGGGTTAAGTTGGTGTCTCAAAATTGATGGTAACAATACAGGTATCCGATACAGGATTAAATATGAGAATTGGATACGGGAAGTTTTGCAATTAATTTAGGGCACAACGGATTTAATTTTGAGTGACGGAAAAGTCCAGCGCCTAAATTGGCGGATCAAGTCAAAAGTACAACAGTCTGTTGGAATTTATGGGTAGATGTTGGGCTCCGAATAATTCAACAATGGTAGGGTGTGCCAAGGATTTAATTAAAATAATCAGACATATGCAACCTTACTCTAAACCACAAACATCTGCTGCTAAACCAAAATTTTCTAACCCATACCAGACTATCTATAGAAATAAATAAGGGGATTTATAGTTGACCCGATAGAATATTCCAAATAATGAGTCTAAATACTTTTAAAAGTTGCATGTGAATGATATGATTGCTTGTACAAAATTGTAATGTGAAGGCCTTCGTGCCGACCTGTGTTAGGCTTGGTTGGAATAGACTCGTGCTAGAATTGCAAGTTATGTACGAACCCAAATGCCTATACATAATTATCCAGTTGGTTAACGTGCAGAATAGAATATCGTTCGAACGGTTAGCTATGCACACAACCTTTCGGCTAAGTTGTGCAGAGTATCGTGCGCCAAGACCCTTTTGGTGCAAGCGAGTTACAAACGAGATTGGGATATCATTTAGATAAGAGACAAGTCAGACTTAGAATGGCAACCGATAGAAATATTTGTAGATTATCGCTAAGGCGAATATAGAGAATCGTGCTTGAATTTTGGAAAATAGCTCGAACAGTATTTCATGTCGGAAGATACAAATCGAATATTGTTTACTTGGATGACTATCAACAGGATATATATGAGAGACTAAGATTTTATCAGACGATGTTAGGTATCGTAAAGGAATTATAAGGAATGACTTGGTGAATATTATGCGAACACAATTGAGGATTTAATTAGAGGACTCAATTTCGAGTGGTGTATGAATCATTTTAAAAATGTCCAAACGGATTCATAGGTCTCGTACGATAGTTGGATTGAACGATTTGAGAATGTCTTCAATAAATGATAAGGCTTATATAGAATAGGAATTCATGAAAATGGAAATCGATATCTTGGTTAAGAAAAACTTGTTAGAAACTTGGAGGATCGTACGAGCAATTTTGGATTGAAATAAATATATTGAACTTGAATACAATATCGCTCGAATAGAAGTTAGTCGAGAAAGAAATATTGTGGTTCGATGAAAGAGATAAACGATAACATATTTGACTTGGAGTTTGGAAGAACGATCTTGAATTTAGTTAAAAAGAAAATATTCAAAATCAGTCCCAATGAGAACGGTTATCCTACGGGAGCACCGGCGTGGTGATTTCACATACGACGGGGATGATCGAACTCACGGGAACATGTTTGGTGATTATTCTAAACGAACTCGATGAATAGAACGTATCAAAAGTGGATAGACTTTGGCTTGAATATTTAAAACTTAGTTGTTTGAGGATTGCCAGAAGTAGACTATAGATTTACCGAACGGTAACATTAAAGTTGGATGATTTTGCTAGACGAATTATAATCACTGTATGAACGGACATGACTTGATGGATTATATATATATAACTTGGATGGAGAAAAATGAAATGACAAGGTGTCTTGATCGTTTCGATAATAACCATAATATTCGACGTTCTTGTCTTGTGCGAGCGTAACCCTATGCTCGTACATGCGTTATTCCCGGATTAGTACTATTATCCAATGAGAGCGTTGACGTGGTGATTTCACGTCCAATGATCGAACTTGCGGAAGACCTGAGCATGATATACTGATGGATCGTCTTGACTTTTGGTTTGACACGATAAGACGAATTTGGATATGAAAGTGAATCGTAAGTGTTTCAGGGATAAGTTAGCCTAGAACCTGGAGTAAATCACGCTTGATGGTCTCGTGAACGGATACATGAATCTTGTTGGACGACTTTGAGTTATAAACAAAAGTTTAGAATTGAAACTTGGCTTGATGGTATAGACTTCGAATGGATATGGATTCTTTTAAACATACTTAGAGGGACAGACTATGCTAATTGCTAGGCTTGTCCCGCAACTTGGATATATCATAGATTTTACTGAACGAACTCGAACCCCATGCAACGAACATGCTAATGAGAGTAGGATAATCTGTGCTCGATGTTTAGAAATCTGAGTGAAATAAGCTTGGGTAGAATATCTCGTGCAAACGAACTATGGTTTGACCTTAGGAATTTGGACTAGCATCGTGCGACAAATTTGTACGATGAATTGTGTGCTTAAAATTGTACCTATGACCTTGTGAACTGACCTAGTAATTAGACAGATGACCTTGTGTCGAGTGAAAGAGCTTGTGTGACCGACTTTAGAACATTGCTTGAACAAAGACATAGAACTGGGGCAACAAGACTTAGTGTTAGACTTGGAATGGTAAGCGTGTGCTATGTTTGACCCAAATGGATGGACGCTAGTCGGTAGACCGAATAGATCGTGCTTAACGGTAGTACAAATACTTGATTTGAGTTGGATTGGAAAATAACTTAAAATTTTATTGACCCTGTCGAAAGTATCATCGTGATTTATAAAACGAGAACCCTTGAGATTTTCACAAGTAGCTTGTCCGATTTCACTATCTCTAAGTTTGGTTGAATGTATATGTTTGAGGGATGCCTTAAACGTGTGCACGATCCAAGACTCAATGATATGTAAAACTCGAGTGCTAAGACTTCGCTATCGTTAAGTTGGTGACAAGCATATGTTTGAAGGACGCTTTGAATATGTGCACGATCTAAACTCGCGGTTTGCTGATCTCGAATGCTAGTGCAAGAGAAAATATTAGACTCGCCTGGACAAGTATAACAACTTGTATAGGTTTGCCTCAGCCTTAGATCGTCATTCTAGATGGATTGTAACTTACCCCACGTTAAGAGATATATGTTTCGTGCTAAGACGCAATAGAGACCGAATTAGAACTTGGATTAAATGATAGAGTCATTCAATAAGATCAACCTAACATACACGCAATACGGTATAAGGAACGAGTAGAAAATTTATGTTCAAACAGATCTAGTGGTACCGATTGCTACGTTTGGGATAAATTTGATATGCGATAGAACAGTTTGAACTCAGAAAGTCTTGAGGACGAGACTTTTTCTGAGTGGTGTATAATATAACGACCCGTTTCGTTCAAGCGGACAGCCGAGTCAAACGGCGAAAGTGCAACGACCCGACCTGCTTTGCTCAGCGAGAATACTCGTTTGAGGCAAATGATTTTCCGACTTGGCCATTAAGGAGTTTAGACTTAGACTTTCAGAGGCTCGTTCGGAGTATCGCTCGACCGAGGAGAATCATCGCTAAGGTGGGTGGATACGATGAACTTGTCTTTGCTTATCCGACATACTTAAAATATGGATGATACATGTTAGTCGCTAGGTGAATTACCCCATGCATGCTAATAAAGAATATAATGCACCTAGCTAAGGGAATAATCCTAACTTGTATTGCTTGTGTTAGAATAAGGAAATAAAACTTTGCTTATAAATGGACCCTCGCATGCTACCTTTGCCTTGTGCAACTAGACCTCGCTATGTCTCGAGTAGAACGATATATATATATATATATATATATATATATATATATATATATATATATATATATATATATGCTCATCGTAGTGCACTGTTCACTTGTTTATACTGCACGTCCCTATATCATGTTGCTCGGTATATCCCTGTACGGTTTTACTCCTCGCCTTACCCTTAGACCTTGCCAACGTGAATTCTTATGTTTCAAATATAAATGCATGCTTGCTTGCTTATATTGTAGTTAGTACTCGTTGCCTTGTTTCAATGCTTGTCATATAAACTCATGCCACAATCAAGTAACACTATCTTGCCTTGCATTTCATCTAAGTTCTCCGGAAGACTATCAAATAGTCGTTTCATGCAAGTATGAACCTGAAAGTACTCGGGACCGTTAGGTCGCCAAGGCAGTTCCCGAACCAGGAGACTTACACTATATCAATAATCCAAGATATCCTAGCTCGTGGAGCAATACTCGTCCCAGACTAAATTAAATGGCTCAGGGAGTCGATACATATATTGTGAATAATCTTGCCTCGAAATTATACCTGATACATATCCTGACTTGATCATGTACCTGACCAGAGGCCCGGAAGATTAGAGACTTGCATGTCGCGGACAACTTGGAAACAAGGGAGATCTTCGGATCTCGTTCCATGGACAGTCTCCGGGACACCGGGACCGATCCGATCCGGAATAGAACTTCCTATGTAGTCTTCATGTGCAAGGATGGGATGGTTTATAGCGCATCATGTACTCTCGTTGCATACCATCCTCGTCATTGACTATGTTCCTTTATGGTTATGCCAGCGACTCATATTCATAAAGATAAGTCATTCTCGCTTAGCGGCTATCCGCGTGTGAGTCATTTTATCGCATCCAGTAAGCTAAAATACCTGAACGATCATCAGTATAACACACTTGCACATATGGAGCACTTGAACATCCAATGCAACACACCTGAGTAATCAATATAACTCGTGCACTTGAAACAGTACCTAGCACATGATATTCCGTTTGCTTATACTATTGTCCCTGGATTTCATTATATATATGTCCGTGTTTGATTTAACTTGGTTTGCCTTGGACAGAGAACGGATGGTAAGTTGGTAAGTCTCGCCATGTTCTTATATCGTACGGTGCACTGCTACACGAGTTAGGCTATTCATCATTGCCATAATACTGATCCTAAGACAAGACTAGAAAGATAACTTAATAGATGGTGCACGAAACCTATATAACGTGTTTGGATTTGTCGAGCGGGCGAGAAGCCTCCCCACCAGTGCATTCATGTACTGATAACCCACCAGTTTGCTTGCAGGGTGAGAGAAAACCTCGTTCGGTGCAGATGCCCCCTTCGTGCGTGCTAAGGCACGGAGTTCACTCTAGAGCCTTGGAGCATTGCGTCAGAAAATGAAGCACATATACAAGACATAATATTGGAACATTGCCTATATATTATTTCATAAATGTAGCCACTTAGCATGCTTTTACTGTTTTAGAGAGAGAGAGGCTTGAGCGACTTATAATCTCGGCCGAGCGCCACCTGTAATACTTGTTCATATTAATAAAGAGCTTGTTTTATTTCTATACTTGTGTTATTCAATGCTTTCACTATTGACGACTCTGTGAACTTGTTATCAATCGCTGTGCGTTTCTTATTCCGCTGCACTTGGGCAATCGTACAACTTTATGGATTAGACCTTTTACCGCCAGTTCAGATCATGACCTTGTACGGGTGCGGCTTATGCTAGTGCGTCATCACGCTCAGATGGGTCAAGCGATCGTCCTGTGGGAGCGCTGGCGTGGTGATTCGCGCTTAGCGGGGACAACCGATTACCTGCGGGAGATCAGGGTGTGACATCCCTAGTAACAGAAGAATTGCCACTACCTATCATTTTCGAATATCATGATGTCTTTCCTGAGGATCTCCCAGGATTACCCCCAGACCGGGAAGTTGAATTCTCTATTGACTTAGTGCCTGGAGCAGCTCCAGTATCTCATTGTCTGTATAGAATTAACAAGAAGGAGATAGTAGAATTTGTCACGCCCCAGTCTCAAATACGTAGGAGTAGGAATACGTAAGCATGCCAGCCGTATGTATATGGAGACTCCAATATATGGAAACCATATACGTACGGTGTATTATGAACAATAATTCACAAGTGGTATATATTTGTCACAAGTCACAGTACATAACTAAATCTCATCCACAGAAATCATAAAGAAATAAATAACCAATCAACTATATAACTTAATCAAGTATAAGATGCTTGATAAGAACAAGTAGTTGGGTCGAGACAAATCCACTACCAAACTAGAATATAAGAGAAATAAAATAAGTACATCTAATGAACAATGAGGCTCGAAGGAAAGACCTCATGGAAAGAGAATAAAATAGCAAGTCCAGATTCGTGCTCCTGTGAATAGTCATGATCGTCTACACCTGGAAAGGGACCAGGTCCTCAGAGGGACGTAACAAGATACATAGAAGCATGCCAATAAAGTACTGAAAATAAACATCCAAGGGTCGTCTAACCATCTATGTGAATGCACTTTGAGAACAACTTTCCAACACTTGGGCTATTTGGCTAAAATGGGATTGGCATGATTCTCTCAGAGAATTAGGGGCCTACAAAGCATGACGTCTTTTGAACGTCAGAGGCCGCCTGTAGATAATATATAGGGGTCATCTGACCGCGCATCACCGGTGGAGCGTACGAGTTACAGAAGAAAAGTGCAAAGGAGCCCAAACGCCTTACTCGTTGTCCTCCCCACCCTATGATCTAAGCATGTCATATCCATAACACGATGAGACCTCTAATAACTGCCAAGTCTTCTAACATATCTCTATTAGCAGTTATTTTCTATCGTACGTCCCATACATACTGATGATCAGTCAATATGTAAGTCCGTGATCTATACGAGACTCATAATTCGTGTAAGAAATATGTTATGACCAAATAAAATATAATGATGTCTCTAAATCATGTGGTGGTCTCGTAAAACTAGGTCGACATGCATAATATATAATAAAGACAAAATACGACGCCACCGTCGTTGCACCCAAGTTATTCTTGGACGCGCAGTTATATAACAATTAAAATATATGAGCTAAATAATAGAAATAAAATGCATGCACCATATGAAATGTAAATCGCAGTACAATGACAAGGAATACTTGCCTGACAAGAAAGCTGCATAGTATAAGCGTCCAGACGTCAAGCACAAAGGATCAGAAACTATGCCTTCTGAATGAACGTCTCCGGATGCTGAAATAAATATCACCAACATTCTCAGAATAAGCGAGATAGCTAGAAAATACTACCCTTTCGTCCAATTTAGACACAGGGGCAAACCGGTAATTTTGAGTCAAAGAGGGTTCCACATGTGGGCCACTTTGTACCAAAAAATGTGCCAGAGGTAAAGGTCTCTAAATGGGATAAATTATTTGTCAAACAAATTCTAAACGTCGATACGAACTCAACGGTATTTCCAATTTTGGATTCCGGTGAGCCGATCACAAATTTGCCCTTAAATTCAAACAGTAGGGCCCGCAAATAGGCATCTTGGTCAACTGTCTCAGAATCGTATGAAACTTGGGTCATAGGACCAGCGTGATACCACGAATCCAATGGAGTAAGTTTCGTCAAATTCCGACGAGCGTACACAAAATGGGATGAAAATTTGCAAAAGTCACGATAAGGGGATTTTTTACGGATACGGGTTGATTCCGACGCGCACACACGTCCGAATCAACTTCCGCGAAAGTCCACACGTCAGGATATACAATATGCGCCTTTCGGTGGAATTGGTACGCGACGAGGCGGTCTCGTTTGGCAGGGTGCACTCCGTATCACAAAAATTCAGTTTTGAAATATTAAGTTTTTGGTCGTTTTGGAGGTCGAATAATTTAACACATAAAACAAATTAATAAAAACTAAAAGAACAAAAAAATGCTCGGTTATATTGAAAAGAAAATCCTTAAATTAGTTTTTGACCAATCTAGTGCACGAAAACTCGTCCCACTTGAATAAAAATCCTAGAGGGTTGGGTTGTGAACGACACGGACAAACCGCTCGCAAAAAGAATCACAGATGAAGAAGATATGTCACCTTGAAGTATGGACGTTGTTGCACGTACACGCGCGTGCGTACGCGGGCGGGGGCGGACGATGCTGCTGCGGTGGCCCGCGGTTGAGGCGGGGGCGGGGGCGGTGCGGGGCGGCGGCGGTCAGCAGGAGGTCGCCGGTCGCCGGCGTCGGGGCTAGGGTTAGGGTTAGGGTTTAGTAATAGTATATATATATATATATATATATATATATATATATATATATATGGAAGGGAAAAGGGGGAGGTTTGCTGTGAAGGGATCGTGGGTTTGCTGAAGGGGGGTAGTTAGGAATTAAGATTAGTTTAGTTGTTAAGGTTTTAGGTTTAAGATTAGTTAGGTTTTAGATTTTATATTATATTATCTTTTCTTTTGTTTTTCCTTTCTTTTTCTTTTCCTTTTCCTTTTCCTTTTCCTTTTTATTTCTTTTCTTTTCTTTTTCTTTTCTTTTTGTTTCTATTATTATTATTATTACTAACAACCATATATTTATTAACATATATATTTACATATATAAATGAGCTTAAAAACTCCAAAAATAATATTTGCACACCAAATAAATTCTAAAAAATTTTACTTTGTAAAGTTTTAATAAAATACTACACCCAAAATATTTTATAAAAATATTTTATAATTAATAATTAGATATCTATCTCGTTATATAAATCAAATAATTGTACTATCTAATTAACTAAGTAAATAATTAAATAAATATTCAATAAAATAGGATAACAATAAATAATATGCACATCTTAAATTATATATATACAATCTAAATATTTAATAATTAATCTATAGTCGTTACACTAATGTCATACTAACACCAAGGGATCAAATTTCTGTACCATGAAAAGATCCTACAAGTAGTGTCTCCTGTGTAGGCTACTTCCTATGAAGGGCGATACAAATTTTGGGTCTATCCTATATTATTAATGTCCAAACCAGGGTGAAGTGTCCTAATAAAATTATTGAATTTTAATTGATTTAAAAATTAATCTAAAACAAATACAAGGAATATAAAATACACACAAGATACCTATTTTGGGTGAGGGAGATTACAATCTACCCAACTTAAAAGAATTTTGTCCTCGAAATTAAAAAATAAGGCATGATTTGCTAAATCCTTCATATTCGTATGTAAGGCAAGTCTATGGCAATCTCTTCCAAAAATTAAATAACAGAATCTATTCAAATCCATCGCAATCACTTTAAAATTTAAATAACCACTGTTTAAATCAAAATTCAACCTATTGTAATCTCTTCTCGATTTTCAAATCATCAACATCCAAATTTAAGTCAAATCCATACAACATCTTCAAGATTTAAATAACCCATATCAAATTTTATATCACGATTTTCAACTATTATAATCTCCTCTAGATTTTAAACAATACACAATTCTAATCAAATCTTATTCCTATTTTTAACTTATAAATTTTTGTACTCTTCAAATTTTAAATTCAATTTTCATCCTCAACATTTCAAATAGGTGATCCAACAATCAAAGCTTAACTTTTAATTCAAATCATCAAATTGTAGAATTTTGAATTCAATCCATCAATCTTCATGTTTAGAGTTATATTTATTTTTCTCAAGATTTAAATCGTTAATTCAATCTCCAATTTTTAAAATTTAAATCATGTGCTCAAGTATAAATATTTGGTCCGCAATATCAAGATTTTAAAATTCATTAAATCATCATCGTCTTAATCATTCTTCTAAAAAAATTCAAAATTAAAATGACTTAAATCTCTCAATCTAATTTTACTTATTTACAATCAAAAAAAAAAATCACCTCAAGTTGACATTGCAACTTCTACCCAACTTAGAATTTACCCATCTATCACATAAGGCTATACATTTAAGAAAAACTTTCTCAAATTATTTAATCATGTTATTCAATCCTCAAAAATTTTAATACCAAATATATTACATGTGATATGCCCTTAATTTTGAAAGATAGTCACCAAGTAATATGATTGGCCTATGGGGTATATCTAGTACTCTCCGTGTATCAAACTTATACCAAGCACGAGCGTTCATCTTTCCAAAATAGGAGAAGACGAAAAATAATAATAAAGAATTCAAGAAAGATGTAATAGAATACAAGTACGGGGTTCAAGACGATTAAAGAATTCAAAAGGGAGTTGTCAAGACAATTGTGGATCAAAATCATATTTTGGTAAATTCCTATTAGCATGCTCATATCAGTACAGTTATGTAACCGATAAGATATGCTCGAACATATCTAAAGGGCAAGTATATTCGTCTACTAGTCAACTATATATCTCAATCCATGTAAAGTAGTCATACGAAGACGAAACAAGCGCACTAAGGTTACTAGACCATAATACACTGATTCTGATTTAGACAATGTATTAGTGTGGGCCCCCAATAATACATATGTCATGAACAAGCTCGATAAAAGAGTAAGCTTACAAAACTAGGCTATAATAGCAGCATAAGTCAAGATAGTCCAGAAAATTATAAGTACGCTGGATTATGATGAGGGAATATACAAAATAATTTAAATTCACCAAGAATATGAGATTCGTCTGGTGTTGTGCCTCTACAGTTGCCATACTAACTCCTTGTCTAAGTCTCTAGTCGACCAAATGGGGGTATGGGCCTCTAAGTTCTACAGTCTGGATAAACACTATCTTCTTATGGTAGCCTATAATTGGTGTCATTCAATTACACTTCGTTAATGGGTCAAAAGGATAATGTGATACTAGGTTATGAGGCATACTACCCAACTTATAAGAATTAACTAATACTGTAACTGCCTTAAGGGGATTCTACAAAATAACCTTGTTCTTATAAATAAAGTAAAAACTCTTATTGGGGTATACGAGGAAAGGATCTTGGTACTTATTAAGGTATCTTATTGCATTATATAGGTAATGGTCACCTTAAGTCTTAATCATAATGTTTATAGAACAAAATTGTTAATATTATGAATGAAGAAGTTACTGGCTCTCAAGTGTAAGATAATATAACCTGTATTGAGATATGGGTACAAATTACTTGATTTGAAACTAAAGGATGATCATAAAATCATAATCTAAATGAACAACTCAAACTATCAAGTTTTAACTACTAAGCACATAATTTTAAAATTCAAGATTAACAACTATAATCCTAGCAAACTATATATTCTAACATAAAATTAAATTATTTGGCCTACAATCAGAAGGGTTAGGTGGCACGAATTGAAAGATGAAGAAAAAAATTTAGTCGTCGCACAAATAGCGAGCACTAAGGTTTCGGAGGAACGAGGTATGAAATTAAAATGAGAGACTCTTGATAATATCATGGTTTCTTAAGAAAAGGTGGTATGCTAATCTCTATGTTCAAGGTATGATCAAGAAAAAAGTGTTCTATTCATTCCTCTTGGCTTCCTAAGGTACTGTTCTGCTAATATCAAGACAAGAAGCTAAATTTATAGTTCTCTAATACTATCTCACTATGAAAGTTAGGTTTAGTCCTAATATTCAACCTTGGATTTCTATTGGTTTCTCAATACTAGGGTCAAACAATATGGTCAAATTTATAACTAACCCTAGTAGTGTCTATACTACTCTCAAGTCATTCCTAAATATATCAAGGGATAATGGTCAATTAATCTACAGGTAAGGGATGCTAGAGTTTATTAGGTATTCTAAACTTAGTGATGTGTCAATATTCTAGTTGTATTCTTAGTAGGAATTTTACCCTAATTATCATCCTAACAACAATGATTCATATATTCTAGGAGAAGGCTATACTCAAGGAACTATTAGGGAAGTACATGAATCAATCAGGATGCAATTATTTAAATATAACAGACTGGAAGGAAGGTGACTCATAGTCAAATGTGGATGAGACCTAAAACTCTAATCCTAGGTGCAGGCTTGCTCGGTACAGTAACGTAACCGAGACAATATACTCTCGACCTGCATGGGCCACCACTAAAAATATGTCACGTCCCAGTCTCAAATACGTAGGACTAGGAATACATAAGCATGCTAGCCGTATGTATATGGAGACTCCAATATATGGAAACTATAACACATACGTACGCTGTATTATGAACAATAATTCACAAGTGGTATATATTTGTCACAAGTCACAGGACATAACTAAATCTCATCCACAGAAATCATAAAGAAATAAATAACCAATCAACTATATAACTGAATCAAGTATAAGATGCTTAATAAGAACAAGTAGTTGGGTGGAGACAAATCCACTACCAAACTAGAATATAAGATAAATAAAATAAGTACATCTAATGAACAATGAGGCTCGAAGGAAAGACCTCCTGGAAAGAGAATAAAGTAGCAAGTCCAGATCCGTGCTCCTGTGAATAGTCATGATCGTCTACACCTGGAAAGGGACCAGGTCCTCAGAAGGACATAACAAGATACATAGAAGCATGCCAATAAAGTACTAAAAATAAACATCCAAGGGTCGCCTAACCATCTATGTGAATGCACTTTGAGAACAACTTTCCAACACGTGGGCTATCTGGCTAAAATGGGATTGGCACGATTCTCTCGGAGAATTAGGGGCCTACAAAGCATGATGTCTTTTGAACGTCAGAGGTTGCCTGTAGATAATATATAGGGGTCATCTGACCGCGCATCTCCGGCGGAGCGTACGGGTTACACAAGAAAAGTACAAAGGAGCCCAAACGCCTTACTCGTTGTCCTCTCCACCCCATGCTCTAAGCATGTCATATCCATGACACGATGAGACCTCTAATAACTGCCAAGTCTTCTAACATATCTCTATTAGCAGTTATTTTCTATCGTACGTCCCATACATAAAGATGATTAGTCAATACGTAAGTCCGTGATCTATATGAGACTCACAACTCGTGTAAGAAATATGTCACGGCCAAATGAAATATAATGATGCCTCTAAATCATGTGGTGGTCTCATAAAACTATGTCGACATGCATAATATATAATAAAGACAAAATACGACGATACCGTCGTTACACCCAAGTTATTCTTGGACGCGCAGTTATATAACAGTTAAAATATATGAGCTAAATAACAGAAATAAAATACATGCACCATATGGAATGTAAATCACAGTACAATGACAAGGTATACTTGCCTGGCAAGATAGCGGCGTAGTGTAAGCGTCCAGACGTCAAGCACAAAGGATCAGAAACTATGGCCTCCGAATGAACGTCTCCAGATGCTGAAATAAATATCATCAACGTTCACAGCATAAGCGAGATAGCTAGAAAATACTACCCTTTCATCCAATTTGGACACAGGGGCAAAACGGTAATTTTGGGTCAAAGCGGGTTCCACATGTGGGCTACTTTGCACCAAAATAGGTGCCAGAGGTAAAGGTCTCTAGATGGGACAAATTATTGATCAAAAAAATTCTAAATGTCGATACGAACTCAACAGTTATCCAATTTTGGATTCCGGTGAGCCGATCACAAATTCGCCCTTAAAGTCAAACCATGGGCCCGCAAATAGGCGGCTTGGTCAACTGTCTCAGAATTGCATGAAACTTGGGTCACAGGACCAGCGTGATACCACGAATCTAATGGCGTAAGTTTCATCGCATTCCAACGAGCGTACACAAAATGGGGTGGTAGTTTGCAAAAGTCACGATATAGGGACTTTTTACGGATACGGGTTGATTTCGACGCGCACACACGTCCGAATCAACTTCCGCGAAAGCCTACACGTCAGGATATACCATACGCACCTTTTGGTATAATTAGTATGCGACGAGGTGGTCCCGTTTGGCGGGACGCACTCTGTACCACAAAATTTCAATTTTAAAATATTAAGTTTTTTGTCGTTTTGGAGGTCGAATAATTTAATACATAAAATAAATTAATAAAAACTAAAAGAACAGAAAATTTCTTTGTTATATTGAGAAAAAAACACTTCAATTAGTTTTTAAAAATATTAAATATGTTGGTGGCAAATTGGGTGTGAACATGGGGGTTCGGGTTAAAATTTTGGACTATTTTTGGTCAGTTTTTCGGCAAACTTTTGGTCGATTTTTCGACCAATTTAGGGCACGAAAACCACTTGAATGAAAATCCTAGAGGGTTAGGTTGTGAACGTACACGGACAAACCGCTCGCAAAAAGAATCACAGATAAAGAAGATACGTCACCTTGAAGTATGGACGTTGATGCACGTACATGCGCATGCGTACGCGGGCGGGGGCTGACGGCGCTGTTGCGGCGGTCGGCGTGGGGGAGGCAGCGGCGCGGGGCGGAGGCGGTCGGCCGGAGGTTGGCAGTCGCCGGCGTCGGGGCTAGGATTAGGGTTAGGATTTAGTAATAGTATATGTTTATGTGTGTGTGTATATATATATATATATATATATATATATATATATATATATATATATATATATATATATATATATATATATATATGGAAGGGAGAGGGGGAGGTTTGCTGTGAAGGGATCGTGGGTTTGCTGAAGGTGGGGTAGTTAGGAATTAAGATTAGTTTAGTTGTTAAGGTTTTAGGTTTAAGATTTTATATTATCTTTTCTTTTGTTTTTCCTTTCTTTTTCTTTTCCTTTTTATTTCTTTTCTTTTCTTTTCTTTTCTTTTTGTTTCTATTATTATTATTATTATTATTATTATTATTATTATTATTACTAACAACCATATATATATTTACATATATAGATGAGCTTAAAAAATCCAAAAATAATATTTGGACACCAAATAAATTCTAGAAAAATTTACTTTGAAATTTTTTAATAAAATACTACAGCCAAAATATTTTATGAAAATATTTTATAATTAATAATTAGATATTTATCTAGTTATATAAATCAAAAATTATATTATCTAATTAACTAAGTAAATAATTAAATGAATATTCAACAAAATAGGATAACAGTATATAATATGCACATCTTACAAAAAGAAAATTTACCTAATTTTGCACGAAAAATTATGGGATGCTAATTGTAGAAAAGTTAAAATTGAAAAATAACCACAATTAAATTATATATATAATATCTAAATATTTAACAATTAATCTATGGTCGTTACACTAATGTCATACTAACACCAAGGGATCGAATTTTTGTGCCACGAAAAGATTCTACAGGTAGTGTCTCCTGTGTAGGCTACTTCCTATGAAGGACGATACAGATTTTGGGGCTATCCTATATTATTAATGTCCAAACCACGGTAAAATATCCTAATAAAATTAATATATTTTAATTGATTTAAAAATTAATCTAAAATAAATACAATGTATACAAAATACACATAAGATACCTATTTTTGGGTGAGGGGGATTACAGAATTAAATGAGCAGATAAAAGAGTTAGAAGACAAAGGTTTCATTAGATCTAGTATTTCGCCATGGGGAGCTCGGTATTATTTGTGCCAAAAAAAGATGGATCATGTAAACACCTTGATTTTTGAGAATAATTTTAAAGTGAGTTATTCCGAATTTTCGGTATTTTCTGGAATTTAAAACAAAAAGGATGGTGATTTAAAGAATTTTAAGTGTGGCTAATTGGTGTTAAAATACTATGGAAATAAGATTTTATGGTGTAAAGTGGAAAACCGGACCTGTGGTATTTTTCGGTGAATTAATTGGACTCCGGGGTAGCGTTTTAAGCCTAAGATACGAATGGATTGTTAAACCGAACCAAACCCTGCCCAAACCGAGCTAAGCTTGAACCAAACCGGTTATCGGGTCGGGTCCGGAAACCCAAACCCGATCAGAACCCTAGCAGCCGAGAGTGTTGTTCACCCTATATAGTGCCTCGGTGTTCGTGCCTGGGCGGCCGCCATCTTGAGATCATACAGCCGCTCTTCCTCCTCAGACGCCGACTTCCCTCACGCGGAGGCCGACTTCCCCCACCTTCGCCTAGCCGAGTCGACCCCGTTTCCGTCGACGACTGGACCCGATAGCAGCCGCCCCCTGTTCGACTCCCTTTCCGATCGACGCACCGAGCCCGACTTCCCCCACCTCGTCGCCAGGCCGCCGAGCGACGACCCCTGGACCAACCCGACACCAGAACCCTCTTCGACGACTCCGCTCGAGCTAGCCGCTCGACCACGCGCGTCCTCGATCCTCGCTGCGACCGCCGCGAGTTCCTCTCCGTCGGTCGACGCAGCCCTAGCAGCGTTCACAGAGACCCCGACCTAGACGCGAGCGGCAGGACTCCACAGCAGACACCGGACACCGGACGTGAGGACACAGGAATTCAACCAGGACACGAACAGTACTCACGGACACGTGAAAAATAGATTCACGGAGCCCTGTTCAGGTACCATTTTCTCCCTCATCGTAACTCTGTTTTAGTTTCCGTCAGTTGCTATGCGTAGACTGTATAACCCTCTCGGTGCCCGTGCAACTCGCCCAGTGCATCGCGTCCTGTGGTGATCGCACACCGCGATCCAAAAATAGGAAAAACAACGCCATGTTTTACCCCGAAACTGAGTGCGCCCAGCCAAACGGGATGACTTGGTCGCACGCGGTCTTTACGGAACTGTGTGCGTCGTTGATACGGTCGTGTGAGATTTTGCGGAAGTCGAATCGGATGTGCGTGCACACCGGAATCAACGCGTATCCGTCGACGACACCCCGTATCCGACCTTTCTGGAACATGCTGTAACTTTGTGTACACACGTCAGATCGAGACGAAACTTCTGCCATCAGACTCGTAGCAATACGCTGGTCCTGTGAGCCAAGTTTGGTTCGATTCTGAGGACGTTGACAAAATCGCGTGTTGTGGGCCCCACAGGCTCCACTTGACGGGCGATTTTGTGATCGGCTTGCCGGAATCCAATTCTGGAAGTTCCGTTGAGTTCGTATCATCGTTCCTGACTTGTAGACACTGAGTTTGCAGAATTTGGAGACCTTTGACCCTGACACGCTTTTCGGTGCAAAGTGGCCCACATGTGGAACCCGCTTTGGCCCAGAAATGACCTATTCGCCCCTGTGTCCAAATTGGACATAAGGACAGGCATTTCTAGCAGTTTGATACCTTCTGAGACTGTTGGTGATGTTTATTACAGCTTTTGGAGTAGCATCTACCGGATCCACGGATACAGGGACAGTTGTTGATATTCAAACATCAGGCAAGTGTACATTGCCAACTCTGCAGTATTGTTACCTATTTTTCTTACTTTATTATATTGCTGTGTATGCTTAACCCAGGACCGTGTGACATACTTAGCGTCCGATTATCAGTCGGGTGCCAACATCGTACGCGGTGTTAGGTATTGTCATCTAGATATGGACATACGTGACACTTTATCTTCTCGTACTTGTCTTACCAAGTACACTATGACCCAGGATACTGGACAATGTTCATGAGACAGGATCTTCCCGAGATATTGGTGGTGATTCTGTATAGGATACAGGACTTGACGTAGATACTATATTCTAGATACATTATGACTTGTGCATTAGTTATGATCCCGCTGACATGGACATGAGACGTTATGGTCATGATACGCGTGGTTACATTGGGTGGGGAGAGACACACAGACTACAGGCTGATCATATATATATATATACACCCCTACTATTGTGAGGCCCAAGACTCTGAAGCCCGAGCTTGGCCCATTACTCATTATTACTGCTACTACCGGCTCCCCGACACAGAGCTTGTAGTGGCTTCAGCCTGAGTTCTAGTGCTGCTCTCATCTTGCATATCACTTAGTTGGTTATTTAGTACTTCCTATTGTTCCATCTATTGTTGGAGAGACCCACAGGCTACAGGTTGACTATGTTATGCCGGCTACTCAGTCTTCCGCTGAGCTAGACCACCTCTTGACACCACTGCTACAGGCTCCCCTACACAGAGCTTGTAGATGTTCAACCTGAGTACTATTGATATTCTCTTTTGCATTTTATACAGATGTTTACATACTTACCCTGTCTATATTATTATTTGCTGTACTGTTTATATTCTGGCTTGTATTATTTTATGTACCTTGCTATGTCCCCTGAGGACCTGGATATGGATTATGTCCCCAGGATTTGCAGACGAGATCTATCCCGAGGTATACGGGACCGCAGCAGGAGCTGAACCAGGAGCCGTACCGCCATCCGAGGACGAGGTGTTAGCCGAAGATTTCTCCTGAGCATCCATGTTCATGCTCAGCATTTACTTATTTATTTCAGTCTTTTATATTCTGGTCTGTTGAACCATTGTACTAGATATTTATCGGGTTGTTCCCCGAAGTACTTTGTTGAGACTAGATGATGATTTATATTCCTTATTTATGCTGTGGATCATATTTGATATCTTGTGTGGATGAGATTAGTTGTGCCATGATTGTCGTAGACTTTATTTACAGCTTAAGTATGCCCTGATGGATCCATTAGATTGGGTTTGTCCATCGGTGCGTACTGCTGGCCATTGCCACGTATCTGGTCCCACGGTATTTTGGGACTGGGGCGTGACATGGTTTTTGTGGTGGCCCATGCAGGTCTACGACAAAATTATTCGGATTCAACTTAGGGACCGAACCAGCCTGCCCTAAGGATAGGATAAGTTATAGGATCTCATCCATTATTTAACCCATTGTTGAACTCTATATTGAACTCAAAATTTGTTACTTGAACTGCATCCTGTATTGATTCCTATGAGCTTCTTACAGTTTATCTTTTGGTTGCAGAGAAATGGATCCCAGGAACGGAGACGAGATTCCATTGGATACGCCACACGACGTTGTGGTTACTTATATTGACGGAGTGACTCCAGGGAATGGAGGACACGCCTCGCAGAGCGACCAAACCGGTCAGCCTAATCCAAGGTTCCGGAGAGATGACATCCCACCTCCACCACAGTTCACTCCCCAGATGCCAGCTTTCCCGCCAGGATAAGCCATGGACAGGCAACAGATATTCCAGATGATGTATGCTATGATGCAAGCACAGCAACAGATTCAGCAAGAAGCACAACGTCAGGAGGCCGAGAATCTGAGAACCAGCCTGGTATCCCCATTGGAGCAAGCAAATCCACCAGCGAGGCGATCGACAACGGGATCTATCACCGACTTCCGTTAACTCAAGCCTCGTACCTTTTCTGGTAAAAAGGGGCCAACAGAAGTTCATGAATGGCTCACAAACATTCAGCACCAGTTGGAAGCCGCTGAACTTCCTAGAGAGAAGTGGATGACTGCAGTCAGAATGCAGTTAACGGAGAATGCACATCACTGGTGGTTAGCAGAGGAGATGAGGCTCGGGCAGGACCGAGTCACCTGGGAAGAGTTCTCCAGACTCTTCAAAGAAATGTACATTCTCGCAGTAGCACGGTCAGAGCTCAGAGACAAGTTCTACCGCCTTATCCAAGGCAGCATGACAGTGGAAGAATACAACGCGGAATTCATTCGCCTCAGTCGCTTTGCCCCAACCTTGATTGCGACCGAGGAAGAGAAAGCTGAGAAGTTCTTTGACGGGTTGAAGTTCGAGCTCCAGAGATTGATTGGATCGGTCGCACCTACATCTTATACCGACGTTCTCGCAGCAGCACGACGCATGGAGCGCGTCACTAGAAGAGAGTCGAACCTGAAGAGGCCTATCAACTCAGTACCATCTAGGACAGCACATGGGGATTCAGCAAAACGGACCCAGAGGAGTATGCCAGAGAGGACAGCACACAGGACCATAGCTCTCCCTACTTGTCACCACTGCGGCAAGATAGGGCACATTGAGAGAGAATGCAGACGTAAGTTGGGACTCTGCCTAGCTTGCGGTTCCAACCAGCATCAGACTAGAGACTGCACCGAGCGCAGAGAGGGAGCACCGAGATTAGCTTTGCCTGCCCCACGACCAGCTTATCCAGTAGTAGGAGCACAGCAGGCAGGAGTTGGAGGCGTCAGGCCACCAGCCCCAGGAGGAAACAAGCAGAGACCACCCCTGGCACCACAGGCAGCTCTATTTCAGCAGGCACAGCAGCAGCGAGGCCAAGCTCAGGGGCAAGGCCAGGCATTCATATTAGCTGTTGAGGAGGAGGCTACAGCAGGCGAGGTCATCGCAGGCACTATTTTAGTAGCTTCATTACCAGCTGTAGCATTATTTGATTCTGGAGCATCGTATTCATTTATAGCAGCTAGCTTTGTAGCCACCCATAGAGTAGCTACCGCACCCCTTCCGAAGATGAAGAGAATTCTTACGGGAGGTGGAATTATCCCGGTTAGTGACGTCTGTAGGTCATGTTCTGTAGTAGTTTGTGGCAGAGAAATGCGAGCTCAGTTCCTGATATTTTTTATGCCGGACTACGATGTCGTACTTGGTATGGACTGGCTAAGTCAGTATCATGCGACTCTTGATTGTCGGCTTGGGCGGATTATATTTAGACCGCCTGGACATCCAGAATTCGAGTTTCTCCGAGGATCAGTAGAGCAAGGAGCTCAGCCTACTCTTAGGGTACTCTCTGTAGAAGGGGAGACAGGTTACCCAAGAGTCATATCAGAATTTGTGGATGTATTTTCCGATGATCTTCCAGGTTTACCGCCTGATCGGGAAATAGAATTCACCATAGACTTAACTCCAGGAGCAGAGCCTATCACTTCATCAGTATATCGGTTGGCACCTAAGGAATTAGTGGAGTTGAAAGCACAGGTTGATGATCTTTTGGAGAAGGGTTTCATTCGGCCTAGTGTTTCACCTTGGGGAGCACCCATATTATTTGTGCCAAAGAAGGATAGAACAGTATGATTGTGCATTGACTACAGGGCACTGAATGCTGTGACCATCAAGAACAGGTATCCCTTACCATGCATTGATGATCTATTCGATCAATTGAGTGGCGCTAGGGTATTCTCAAAGATTGACCTTCGATCCGGCTATCATCAGATTAAAGTAAGGAAGGAAGACATCCCGAAGACAGCTTTCAGGACCAAGTATGGACATTATGAGTTCTTGGTGATGCCATTTGGGTTAACCAACGGGCCAGCAGTATTTATGAGCTTAATGAACAGAGTCTTTCATCAGTTCTTGGATAAATTCATGGTGGTGTTCATTGATGACATTCTCATATATTCCAAGAGCCCTGAAGAGCACGAGGAGCATCTCAGAATCGTGTTAGAGACCTTGAGGCAGGAAAAGTTATATGCCAAACTCAGTAAGTGTGAGTTCTGTATGGACAAAGTACCTTTCTTGGGACATATCATCTCAGGAGAAGGAATTTCAGTGGATCCAGAGAAAGTTGCGGCAATAGAGACTTGGCCTACACCCACATCAGTTGCAGAGGTAAGAAGTTTTCTCGGACTCGCGGGATATTACCGAAGGTTTGTAGAAAATTTCTCGAGGATTGCAGAACCGATGACGAAGCTGACACGTAAAGACCAGGAGTTTATATGGACAGACGACTGCCAGAAGGCCTTCGAAGAACTGAAGAGAAGATTGACTACAGCACCTGTCTTGACTCTTCCTTCAGGGTCAGGAGGTTTTGTTGTTTACAGCGATGCATCAGGTAGCGGACTGGGATGTATTTTGAAGCAACATGGCAAAGTTATTGCTTATGCGTCGAGACAGTTGAAGGTCCACAAGAAGAACTACCCAACACACGATCTGGAGTTAGCAGCAGTTATATTTGCATTAAAGATTTGGAGGCACTACCTTTATGGTGAGAAAGTAGACATCTTTACAGATCACAAAAGTCTGAAGTATGTATATACTCAGAAGGAGCTTAACATGAGGCAGAGGCGTTGGCTCGAACTGATGGTAGATTTTGACATAGATCTGCAGTATCATCCGGGAAAGGCAAATGTTGTTGCAGATGCGCTTAGCAGGAAGCCTACGGCTTATTTCTTGACGATGCAGCCCAAGTTATTGAAGGATTTACAGGAGCTTCAGATAGAGGTTGTCTTACCGGGACAGAATGGCTTGATGGCTAATCTTGAGATTCAGTCATCACTCGTGGAGAAGATTAAAGAGGCATTGCCCACCGATGCTAGATTCCGAAGACTCAAAGAGAGGACAGAAGCGGGCATGCAGACAGGACTTCGCATTCACGAAGACGGGACATTGAGGTTTGGGAATCGCCTGTATGTTCCAAATGGAGAATTGAGACAGGAGTTAATGACGGAAGCACATAGCTCTATGTACTCTGTTCACCCAGGAGGAACCAAGATGTACCGAGACTTGAGACAGTATTACTGGTGGCACGGAATGAAAAGAGAGATTGCAAGATTTGTGGCCAAATGCTTAGTCTGCCAGCAAGTAAAAGCCGAGCACCAGAGGACTGCAGGTATGTTACAGCCGCTTCCGATACCAGAATGGAAATGGGAGCATATCATGATGGATTTTGTCACAGGATTCCCGAGGAGCCCCAGCGGAAGAGACGCAGTATGGGTTATCGTGGATAGACTCACTAAATCGGTATACTTCTTGCCATTTAGAGTGGGACAGTCCACAGAGGTACTAACTGACATGTATATGCGATAAATCGTCAAATTACACGGAGTGCCTGTTAGTATTGTATCGGATCGAGATTCGAGATTTACCTTTTATTTCTGGAGAAGCATGCAAGAGAGTCTGGGCACCAGACTCAAATTCAGCACGGCTTACCATCCGCAGACAGATGGCCAATCAGAACGCACCATTCAGATATTGGAGGACATGTTGAGATCATGTATGCTAGACTTTGGAGGATCTTGGGAAGATCATCTGCACTTAGTGGAGTTCTCCTACAATAACAGTTATCAGGCCAGCATCCAGATGGCACCATTTGAAGCTTTATACGGAAGGAAGTACAGATCGCCTATATGTTGGAGTAACGTTGGTGAACGTCAAATACTGGGTCCAGAATTGGTAACGCAGACAGTGAAAAAGGTGAAACAGATTCAGAATCATCTACGAGCAGCCCAGGACAGACAGAAGCATTGGGCAGATACTGTCACGCCCCAGTCCCAAAATGACGAGGAAGTGAGAAGCGTGGCAATGGCCAGCAGCACGCACCGATGGACAACCCAATTTAATGGATCCATCAGGGCATGCTTAAGCTGTAGTCTAGCAGTACTAAGTACAAGTCTCAGGTATTACTAATCTCATCCACAGAACAAACACAGATTAATTGCCAGGATTAATGCAATGGAATTAAATATGCAATATCAAATAAGGTTATCTCGGGAAACAATCCGAGAATTATTCTGTTACAATTAAGGAAACATAGACTGAAAATAAAATACTGAAAAGGAAATACTGTGTAGCTGAAGCCGGTGCTCAGGTGAAGTCTTCGGCCACTATCTCGTCCTCAGTTCCGGGTTCTGCTCCAAGGAGTGCTCCTGTACCGTACACCTCGGGGTAATTCTCTGCGGCTATACCTGGGGACATAGTCCATTCCAGGTCCTCAGGGGACATAACAAGGTACAGAAAATACAAGCCAAAACATATGCAGTGCAGCAACAAGACAAACAGCAGGGTAAATATGTAAACCAGCTAGTGATATGCAAGTGAGAGTTTTAGTCATACTCAGGCTGAGACTACTACAGGATCAGTGTCGAAGAAACCATAGCAGTATTTTCTCGAAGAGCCAGAACTTGTGCCAAAGCTCTGTATCAGAGACTAGGACACCTCCAGATAACATTATTTATATTATAATCAGCCTTGATATGGTAATACTCTCCCCACCCCATGAAATCTCACGTCACAGTTCCAGAAATATCAGGTACAAGTCACACAAGATTGAACTAATGCAATGAGTCAGGATAGAATCTAAGCATGTAAACTGTAAATGTCATGAATATGAATCCTATACGAAATCACCATGTATATCTCAGGGAATTCTGTCACATGATTCGTGTCAGGTGTCCTGGGTTGAGCATTTAAACAAGTTTTCATATGAATCTACAAGAAATCAAGTAAAATACTATAACCAGAATCACTGCTAATTGGCAAGCTTTATGTTCACACTGATGCAATATTAACCAAGAAAATATAACAAGCTGCAGGGTTTGGCAAGCTTTACTTGCCCACTGTTGTATAACTAAGTCAAGGAAATAGGTAGCAAAGCCGCAAGTATTGGCGAGGTACACTTGCCTGTGGTTCCGGTTCGGTTTGCAGTTCTGACTTCGGCGAGAATTGCAGGCGGTACTCCGGTTGCAGAAATAAATATCACCATCAGATCTAGAAAATATCAATCAGCTAGAAACGCCTGTCCTTGGGTCCAATTTGAAGACAAGGGCAAAAACGGCAGTTTCGGGCCAAAACGGGGTCCACCGGTGGGCCCGCTTTGCACCGAAAAATGCGTCCGGGTCAAAGGTCTCCAAATTCACCAAACTTAGTGTCAACAGGTCAGGAACGCTGATACGAACCCAGCAGAACTTTCAGATTTGAATTCCGATGAGCCGATCAAAAAATCGCCCGTCGAGCGGGGCCTATGGGGCCCACGACACGCGATTTCGTCAACGTTCTCAGAATCGAACCAAACTTGACCCACAGGACCAGCGTATCGCTACGAGTCCGATGGCACAAGTTTCGTCTCGATCCGACGTGTGTACACAAAGTTAGGACGCATTCCAGAAAATACGGATACGGGGCGATGTCCGCGGATACGCGTTGATTCCGGGGTGCACGCACACCCGAATCAGCTTCCACGAAATCCCACACGTCCGTATCGACGAGGCGCACGTATCTGTGAAAACCAAGCGCGACCAAGTCGTCCCGTTTGGCGGGGCGTACTCAGTTCCGGGGTGAAACAGGATCTGGTTTTTTTCCTGTTTTTGGATCGCGGTGTGCGATCACCACAGGACGCGATGCCCCGAACGGTTTGTCCGGACACCGAGAGGGTCATACAGGCTTCGCAACGCAATTTGCGGAATCGAAAACGGAGCTACGAGCAAAAAGTTACACGTACCTGAAGGGGACCCAAAAATCAGGGTCAAACCGTGTCCGACACGTGTCGAGCCGCCTAGGGTTAGGGTTAGGGTTAGGGTTTGGGCTGTGTCCGCGCACTGCTGCTGTGTCCGAGGCTTTGGGCCGAACTGTGGTGGCCGGGGTGAACGCTGGTGGCTCTCGCGGAGGGGAGGAGGTCGTCGATCGGCCGGCTAGGGCGGCGCCGAGGGGTCGGCCGGCGTCGTGTCCACGCGAGGGTGGGCTCGGCCTGGAAAGGGGGTTTAGCTCTGGAGGAGGAGAAAGAAGAAGAAGGGGAGCTGGAGAGGGGCGGCTCTCGGCGGGTGGGTGGCGGCGCTGGTCTGCGGAGGGCGGCGGGGAGCTAGGGTTGCCGGAGTTAGGTTTGGGGTGAGGAATCTGGAGGAGGAGAAGGGAAGGAGGGGAATTTATAAGGGGGCTGCGGGAGGGCTGGCCGGGGTGTCGTGGCCGAGGGATCCGGAGGGGAGGCGACGTGGTGGTGAGGCGCGGAGGGGAGGCGACGTGGTCGCCGGAAATCGCGGCGGCGGCGGAGTTCACGGGGAGAGGGAGTCGTGGGTGACAGGGGTGATGGAGCGGGTCGGGTCGGGCGGCGGGCTCCGGGTGAGCTGACCCGCCCGACCCGCTAGGGGGTGGAAGCTGGGCTGGGTTCTCTTAGGTGCTGACGGGCTCGGCCCACTGGGCCGGGCCGGGCCCAAAACCAATAAAAATAATTATTATTATTATAAATATCAGTAATTAATTAATTTAATAATTAGGTAAATACTTTTTAGGCATTTAAAAATAGGTCCGGGGTCCGATAAATTCCAGAAAATTGCCCTAAGTCCAGTTTTTCATTTTACACCCAAAAATATTATTTTCATAATATTTTAATATCATTTATTATCAATTAAAAATCATTTAATAATTCAAACCCTGTTTTTAAATTACAGAAAATTCCCAAAAAATTCCAGAAAATTGTCAAAAATCCAGTTTTTAAAATTTTAAAAAAATCAGGGGATTTACAATCTACCCCCTTAAGAGGATTGCGTCCTCGCAATCAAAGAATAACCAGTCAACAGAGATGACGCGGTCGCAAACATCGTTTGAAAATACATCACAAGATACTTAGGGAAGTACCGTTTCCCTAAAAATTGAAAGTTTACACTTTCCAGGAAAATCTAGTTAAAACTATAACTTTTATGAAAACCAGTTTGTTATTAACAAGTTGCAAATTACTAGGTTGGGGCTGAGGTCACGAACCAACGGGCACGAACTACGACAAGACTGGAAACAGAAAACTATAAATCACTTACTCGCATCAGCTACTCCACGAGTCTGCGCGTTCTCCACTGTCTTCGCTGGAGCTTGTCCGTGTCCTTGAGGTAGATTCCTCGATTGCTGCTGGACCTGCTGGAAGAGTACGGCCTGGGGTATCAAAGGTGGCCTCGGCTGGTTCCTTCCTGGAGCTGGTGATATGACTCCTTCCACTTCCGTTTGCGGTGCTCCCAAAGCTGGACAGGCTGGCCTCGGTACTGGCACCACTTGTTAGTTAACCGTTGATGCTTCTCCTCTGTGCATCTTGCAACTTCTGGCTAAATGGTTACTGGATCCGCAAATCAAGCACAGTCCCAACTTGCGTCTGCACTTTTTCTCAACATGGCCTACCTTGCCACAATAGTAACAAGTAGGAAGGAATGAGGCTCTGGATGCTGTTCTCGGTGGATTCTTCTGGGGTCGCTTTGCAGCTCTTTCCTGCTGTGCTTGGTCTGGTGCATGCGGCCGCTTCTGGCTGGACTCTATTCTGGTGATGCACTCCATGGCCCGTGCTGCAGTAACAACGTCCGTTGCAACGGAGCTAATTAACTTCCGTAGCTCTGAGCTAAGTGTGCAAATGAACTCCTCCGTTTGGCTCTGTTGTGCCTTCTGATAAGCTTGCATCATCGGGTAGTACATTTGAAATAGCTGTTGCACGTCCATAGCTTGCCCTTGTGGGATGATAGGCATTGGTGGAGCAAACTGCGTCGAGAGTGGAACGTCATCTTGGTGGATTCTTGAGACAGGCTGGCTTGCTTGACTGCCTTGTGATGATTGGCCTTCACCCACTGGTGTTACATCGTCTTCGTGGGTAACCACAACGGCTTGTGGTATTTCTGCGTGAGCCTCGTTGCTGGCTTGTGGGTCCATTTTCCTGCATCCAAAATAACCGATAAGAGGCGCACAGGAATCAAGGCAAGATGCAAGTCAAAATTAGTTCGAGTACGATACAGATATCAAAAATAATTCAAGTAAGTGGATGAGATCCTAAAAACTTATCCTATTTTATTGCAGGCCTATTCGGTCCCTAAGTTGAAACCGAACAATTTAGTCGTAGACCTGCATGGGCCACCACAAAAACCATGTCACACCCCAGTCCCAAAATGACGAGGGACTGAGAAGCGTGGCAATGGCCAGCAGCACGCACCGATGGACAACCCAATTTAATGGATCCATCAGGGCATGCTTAAGCTGTAGTCTAGCAGTACTAAGTACAAGTCTCAGGTATTACTAATCTTATCCACAGAACAAACACAGATTAATTGCCAGGATTAATGCAATGGAATTAAATATGTAATATCAAATAAGGTTATCTCGGGAAACAATCCGAGAATTATTCTGTTACAATTAAGGAAACATAGACTGAAAATAAAATACTGAAAAGGAAATACTGTGTAGCTGAAGCCGGTGCTCAGGTGAAGTCTTCGGCCACTATCTCGTCCTCAGTTCCGGGTTCTGCTCCAAGGAGTGCTCCTGTACCGTACACCTCGGGGTAGTTCTCTGCGGCTATACCTGGGGACATAGTCCATTCCAGGTCCTCAGGGGACATAACAAGGTACAGAAAATACAAGCCAAAACATATGCAGTGCAGCAACAAGATAAACAGCAGGGTAAATATGTAAACCAGCTAGTGATATGCAAGTGAGAGTTTTAGTCATACTCAGGCTGAGACTACTACAGGATCAGTGTCGAAGAAACCATAGCAGTATTTTCTCGAAGAGCCAGAACTTGTGCCAAAGCTCTGTATCAGAGACTAGGACACCTCCAGATAACATTATTTACATTATAATCAGCCTTGATATGGTAATACTCTCCCCACCCCATGAAATCTCACGTCACAGTTCCAGAAATATCAGGTACAAGTCACGCAAGATTGAACTAATGCAATGAGTCAGGATAGAATCTAAGCATGTAAACTGTAAATGTCATGAATATGAATCCTATACGGAATCACCACGTATATCTCAGGGAATTCCGTCACATGATTAGTGTCAGGTGTCCTGGGTTGAGCAGTTAAACAAGTTTTCATATGAATCTACAAGAAATCAAGTAAAATACTATAACCAGAATCACTGCTAATTGGCAAGCTTTATGTTCACACTGATGCAATATTAACCAAGAAAATATAACAAGCTGCAGGGTTTGGCAAGCTTTACTTGCCCACTGTTGTATAACTAAGTCAAGAAAATAGGTAGCTAAGCCGCAAGTATTGGCGAGGTACACTTGCCTGTGGTTCCGGTTCGGTTTGCAGTTCTGACTTCGGCGAGAATTGCAGGCGGTACTCCGATTGCTGAAATAAACATCACCATCAGATCCAGAAAATATCAATCAGCTAGAAACGCCTATCCTTGGGTCCAATTTGGAGACAAGGGCAAAAACGGCAGTTTCGGGCCAAAACGGGGTCCACCGGTGGGCCCGCTTTGCACCGAAAACGCGTCCGGGTCAAAGGTCTCCAAATTCACCAAACTTAGTGTCAACAGGTCAGGAACGCTGATACGAATCCAGCGGAACTTTTAGATTTGAATTCCGATGAGCCGATCACAAAATCGCCCGTCGAGCGGGGCCTGTGGGGCCCACGACACGCGATTTCGTCAACGTTCTCAGAATCGAACCAAACTTGACCCACAGGACCAGCGTATCGCTACGAGTCCGATGGCGCAAGTTTTGTCTCGATCCGATGTGTGTACACAAAGTTAGGGCACATTCCAGAAAGTACGGATACGGGGCGATGTCCGCGGATACGCGTTGATTCCGGGGTGCACGCACACCCGAATCAGCTTCCACGAAATCCCACACGTCCGTATCGACGAGGCGCACGTATCTGCGAAGACCGCGCGCGACCAAGTCGTCCCGTTTGGCGGGGCGTACTCAGTTCCGGGGTGAAACAGGGTCTGGTTTTTTTCCTGTTTTTGGATCGCGGTGTGCGATCACCACAGGACGCGATGCCCCGAACGGTTTGTCCGGACACCGAGAGGGTCATACAGGCTTCGCAACGCAATTTACGGAATCGAAAATGGAGCTACGAGCAAAAAGTTACACGTACCTGAAGGGGACCCAAAAATCAGGGTCAAACCGTGTCCGACACGTGTCGAGCCGCCTAGGGTTAGGGTTAGGGTTAGGGTTTGGGCTGTGTCCGTGCACTGCTGCTGTGTCCGAGGCTTTGGGCCGAACTGTGGTGGCCAGGGTGAACGCTGGTGGCTCTCGCGGAGGGGAGGAGGTCGTCGATCGGCCGGCTAGGGCGGCGCCGAGGGGTCGGCCGGCGTCGTGTCCACGCGAGGGTCGGCTCGGCCTGGAAAGGGGGTTTAGCTCTGGAGGAGGAGAAAGAAGAAGAAGGGGAGCTGGAGAGGGGCGGCTCTCGGCGGGTGGGTGGCGGCGCTGGTCTGCGGAGGGCGGCGGGGAGCTAGGGTTGCCGGAGTTAGGTTTGGGGTGAGGAATCTGGAGGAGGAGAAGGGAAGGAGGGGGATTTATAAGGGGGCTGCGGGAGGGCTGGCCGGGGTGTCGTGGCCGAGGGATCCGGAGGGGAGGCGACGTGGTGGTGAGGCGCGGAGGGGAGGCGACATGGTCGCCGGAAATCGCGGCGGCGGCGGAGTTCACGGGGAGAGGGAGTCGTGGGTGACAAGGGTGATGGAGCGGGTCGGGTCGGGCGGCGGGCTCCGGGTGAGCGGACCCGCCCTACCCGCTAGGGGGTGGAAGCTGGGCTGGGTTCTCTTAGGTGCTGACGGGCTCGGCCCACTGGGCCGGGCCGGGCCCAAAACCAATAAAAATAATTATTATTATTATAAATATCAGTAATTAATTAATTTAATAATTAGGTAAATACTTTTTAGGCATTTAAAAATAGGTCCGGGGTCCGATAAATTCCAGAAAATTGCCCTAAGTCCAGTTTTTCATTTTACATCCAAAAATATTATTTTCATAATATTTTAATATCATTTATTATCAATTAAAAATCATTTAATAATTCAAACCCTGTTTTTAAATTACAGAAAAATTCCAGAAAATTGTGAAAAATCCAGTTTTTAAAATTTTAAAAAAATCAGGGGGTTTACAGATACGCACAGACGTCCCCTAGAGTTTAAAGAAGGAGAGCACGTGTTCTTAAGGATTTTGTCCACTCGTGGTACTATCAGATTCGGAAGCAGGGGCAAGTTGAGCCCAATGTATATTGGCCTATTTGACATTCTAGAACGCGTCGGTGAGGTGGCTTATCGTCTTGCATTACCTCCATCCTTAGAAGGAGTGCATGACGTATTCCACGTCTCACAGTTGCGAAGGTACGTGACCGACCCAAGTCACGTAGTCGATCATTCAGAAATCGCAGTGGGCCCAAGCTTGAGATATGAAGAACAACCAGTTGGCATCCTCGACGTCAGCGAGAAGATCTTGCGGGGACAGACAATCAGACTGGTTCGTGTAGCATGGAAACATCATTCTCCTAGCGAATCGACCTGGGAACGAGAAGATAGTATGCGCCAGCGTTACCCCCACTTATTTGAGGAGGCAGTTATAAACTAAACCACCTTGTATTTCCATAATCTTTCTTTAGTAGCTATTTCTTTGATTGCGAGGACGCAATCCTTTTAAGGAGGAAAGATTGTAAACACCTTGATTTTTGAGAATAATTTTAAAGTGAGTTATTCCGAATTTTTGGTATTTTCTGGAATTTAAAACGAAAAGGATGGTGATTTAAAGAATTTTAAGTGTGGCTAATTGGTGTTAAAATACTATGGAAATAAGATTTTATGGTGTAAAGTGGAAAACCGGACCTGTGGTATTTTTCGGTGAATTAATTGGACTCCGGGGTAGCGTTTTAAGCCTAAGAAACGAATGGATTGTTAAACCGAACCAAACCCTGCCCAAATCGAGCTAAGCTTGAACCAAACCGGTTATCGGGTCGGGTCCGGAAACCCAAACCCGATCAGAACCCTAGCAGCCGAGAGTGCTGTTCACCCTATATAGTGCTTCGGCGTTCGTGCCTGGGCGGCCGCCATCTTGAGATCACACAGCCGCTCTTCCTCCTCAGACGCCGACTTCCCAAACGCGGAGGCCGACTTCCCCCACCTTCGCCTAGCCGAGTCGACCCCGTTTCCGTCGACGACCGGACCCGATAGCAGCCGCCCCCTGTTCGACTCCCTCTCCGATTGACACGCCGAGCCCGACTTTCCCCACCTCGTCGCCAGGCCGCCGAGCGACGACCCCTGGACCAACCCGACACCAGAACCCTCTTCGACGACTCCGCTCGAGCCAGTCGCTCGACCACGCGCGTCCTCGATCCTCGCTGCGACCGCCGCAAGTTCCTCTCCGTCGGTCGACGCAGCCCTAGCAGCGTTCACAGAGACCCCGACCTAGACGCGAGCGGCAGGACTCCACAGCAGACACAGGACACCGGACGTGAGGACACAGGAATTCAACCAGGACACGAACAGTACTCACGGACACGTGAAAAACAGATTCACGGAGCCCTGTTCAGGTACCGTTTTCTCCCTCATCGTAACTCTGTTTTAGTTTCCGTTAGTTGCTATGCGTAGACTGTATAACCCTCTCGGTGCCCGTGCAACTCGCCCGGTGCATCGCGTCCTGTGGTGATCGCACACCGCGATCCAAAAACAGGAAAAATAACGCTATGTTTCACCCCGGAACTGAGTGCGCCCCGCCAAACGGGACGACTTGGTCGCACGCGGTCTTTACCGAACCGTGCGCGTCATTAATACGGTCGTGTGAGATTTTGCGGAAGTCGAATCGGATGTGCGTGCACACCGGAATCAACGCGTATCCGCCGACGACACCCCGTATCCGACCTTTCTGGAACATACTATAACTTTGTGTACACACGTCAGATCGAGACGAAACTTCCGCCATCGGACTCGTAGCAATACGTTGGTCCTGTGAGCCAAGTTTGGTTCGATTCTGAGGACGTTGACAAAATCGCGTATCGTGGGCCCCACAGGCTCCACTTGACGGGCGATTTTGTGATCGGCTTGCCGGAATCCAATTCTGGAAGTTCCGTTGAGTTCGTATCATCGTTCCTGACTTGTAGACACTGAGTTTGCAAAATTTGGAGACCTTTGATCCTGACACGCTTTTCGGTGCAAAGTGGCCCACATGTGGAACCTGTTTTGGCCCAGAAATGACCTATTCGCCCCTGTGTCCAAATTGGACGTAAGGACAGGCATTTCTAGCAGTTTGATACCTTCTGAGACTGTTGGTGATGTTTATTACAGCTTTTGGAGTAGCACCTACCGGATCCACGGATACAGGGACAGTTGTTGATATTCAAACATCAGGCAAGTGTACCTTGCCAACTCTGCAGTATTGTTACCTATTTTTTTTACTTTATTATATTGCTGTGCATGCTTAACCCAGGACCGTGTGACATACTTAGCGTCCAATTATCAGTCGGGTGCCAACATCGTACGCGGTATTGGGTATTGTCATCTAGATATGGACATACGTGACACTTTATCTTCTCGTACTTGTCTTACCAAGTACACTATGACCCAGGACACTGGACACTGTTCATGAGACAGGATCTTCCCGAGATATTCGTGGTGATTCTGTATAGCATACAGGACTTGACGTAGATACTATATTCTAGATACATTATGACTTGTGCATTAGTTATGATCCCGCTGACATGGACATGAGACGTTATGGTCATGATACGCGTGGTTACATTGGGTGGGGAGAGACACACAGACTACAGGCTGATCATATATATATACACCCCTACTATTGTGAGGCCCAAGTTTCTGAAGCCCGAGCTTGGCCCATTACTCATTATTACTGCTACTACCGGCTCCCCGACACAGAGCTTGTAGTGGCTTCAGCCTGAGTTCTAGTGCTGCTCTCATCTTGCATATCACTTAGCTGGTTATTTAGTACTTCCTATTATTCCATCTATTGCTGTAGAGACCCACAGGCTACAGGTTGACTATGTTATGCCGGCTACTCATTCTCCCGCTGAGCTAGACCACCTCTTGACACCACTGCTACAGGCTCCCCTACACAGAGCTTGTAGATGTTCAACCTGAGTACTATTGATATTCTCTTTTGCATTTTATACAGATGTTTACATACTTACCCTGTCTATCTTATTATTTGCTGCACTGTTTATATTCTGGCTTGTATTATTTTCTGTACCTTGCTATGTCCCCTGAGGACCTGGATATGGATTATGTCCCCAGGATTTGCAGACGAGATCTATCCCGAGGTATACGGGACCACAGCAGGAGCTGAACCAGGAGCCGTACCGCCATCCGAGGATGAGGTGTTAGCCGAAGATTTCTTCTGAGCATCCATGTTCATGCTCAGCATTTACTTATTTATTTCAGTCTTTTATATTCTGGTCTGTTGAACCATTGTACTAGATATTTATCGGATTATTCCCCGAAATACTTTGTTGAGACTAGATGATGATTTATATTCCTTATTTATGTTGTGGATCATATTTGATATCTTGTGTGGATGAGATTAGTTGTGCCATGATTGTCGTAGACTTTATTTACAGCTTAAGTATGCCCTGATGGATCCATTAGATTGGGTTTGTCCATCGGTGCGTACTGCTGGCCATTGCCACGTATCTGGTCTCACGGTATTTTGGGACTGGGGCGTGACAGATCATCTGAATGTGTATTGATTATTGGGCTTTGAATTCTTTAACAATCAAGAATAAATATCCTCTACCAAGGATAAATGATTTATTTGATCAATTAAGTGGAGCTCGGGTATTCTCGAAGATTGACTTGAGATTTGGCTTCCATCAAGTAAGAGTAAGAAAAGAAGACATCCCCAAAACTGCTTTCAACACGCGGAACAGACACTATAAAATTTTAGTGATGTTGTTCGGGTTAACTAATGCTCCAGCAGTATTTATGAATTTAATTAACAGAGTCTTCCAACAATAGCTAGACAAATTTGTGGTAGTCTTCATTGATGATATTTTGATTTATTCCAAGACTCCAGAAGAACATGAAGAACACTTGAGGCTTGTATTGGAGACATTGAGGAAGAAATCTTATTATGGAAAACTATCTAAATGTGCATTCTTTCTAGACAAAGTAGAATTTTTGGGGCATGTTGTAACTGAAAATGGCATAGTAGTAGATCCTAAGAAGGCAGCAGCAGTAGAATCATGTCCCACTCCAGACTCTGTAGCAGAAATTAGAAGTTTCTTGGGACTAGCTGGCTATTATCGAAAATTCTTGGTACTATTCGGGGAAAGCCAATATAGTTACTGATGCTCTAAGAAGATATCCTATGACAATGTATTTGATGAGGGACCGACATTTACTAGAGGAATTAGAAAGTTTGGAGATTGAGATAATTATTCCCGGCATAGAAGGACAAATGATGAATTTGAGAATTCAATCAACTTTAATAGACAAAATTAAGGAGACTTAGTTTCAAGATGAAGGCCAACGAAGCATTCGAGCCCAAGTAAAAGTTGGATTATTGGAGGATTTTACAATTCATGAGGATGGTTCAGTAAGACATGGAGATAGATTATGTGTATCTCAAGGAGATATAAGAGAAGAAATTATGCAAGAAGCACACAGATCTCAATACTCTATACATCCAAGAGACAACAAAAAGTACAGAGATCTAAGAATGTATGTTTGGTGGCACGGTATAAAAAGAGAAGTAGCCCAGTTTGTCTCACGTTGCTTAGTGTGTCAACAAGTAAAAACTGAAAGACAAAGACCCGGAGGATTACTTCAACCATTACCAATTTCGGAGTGGAAGTGGGAACACATTACCATGGATTTTGTTTATGGGCTTCCGAGGTCACCTAGTGGAAAGGATGCAATTTGGGTTATAGTCGATAGACTGACCAAGTCTGCATATTTTTTGCCATTCAAAGTGGGATTATCTACAGAAAAGTTGGCAGACTTATACATTCGACAGATTGTTAGACTTCATAGAGTTCCAGCCAACATAGTCTCTGATAGAGATTCGAGATTTACCTCCCACTTTTGAAAGATCTTACAAGCTAGCCCGGGGACTCAACTCAAATTCAATACAACTTATCACCCGCAAACTGATGGACAATCTGAACGAACCATTCAAACACTTGAAGATATGCTCCGGACATGTGTCTTGAATTTTGGAGGACCATAAAAAGAGTATTTATATCTTGTGGAGTTCTCTTATAATAACAGTTACCAAGCAAGTATTAAAATGACTCATTTTGAGGCTTTATATGGACGAAGATGTCGTACTCCACTATCATGGGATGATGTAGGAGAAAGAGCTTTATTAGGGCCAGAAATGGTGGTCGATGCAGCAGAAAAGGTGAAACAAATAAGAAAAAGACTTCATGTGACACAAGACAGACAACGTCATTGGGCCGATTGTCACAGAAGACCGCTAGAATTTGAGGTTGGAGACTTGGTATTCTTGAAGATTTTACCGACACGTGGTACGATTAGATTTGGTAGAAGTGGGAAGCTCAGTCCAAGATTTATTGGACCATTTAGCATATTGGAGAAAGTTGGAGAAGTGGCATTCCGCTTGGCATTGCCTTCCAATCTAGATGGAGTCCATAACGTGTTTCATGTGTCACAACTGAGGAAGTACGTCGCAGATCCAAGTCACATTTTGGACTATTCAGACATCGAAGTGGGTCCCAGTTGAACTTACCAAGAGAAACATGTGGAGATTTTAGACCGAAGAGAGAAGATTTTAAGAAATCAAGTCAATTCACTTGTTTGGGTTGCTTGGAGGCATTGTTCCTCCCTGTGAATCAAGTTGGGAGAGAGAAGATAAAATTAGAGAGCGTTATCCATATCTTTTCGAATCTTGAGGTATACTTCTCCACTCTTGATTTTTCTTTCCGTGCCTTATTTAAACTTAAATTTTCGAGGACAAAATTTATTTAAGGAGGATAGAATGTTATAACCTATTTCCATATGAATATATAAATATATTTATATTTATGTTTTATTATTCAATAAATATTATTTTATATTTGTATAAAAGCATAATAATTTATTTACACATTTCTTTTAAACTTTTACATATAAGCCCTTAGTTATTAGTTAATTATGCAATTACACAAATTATCCACCACCTAAGCTAGCTAATGTGTCATTCAAATAGGAGGGAAAAGACATGTGGTATTGTGCATGAGAGGGAAGGGTAGAAAGGTCTTTTACCTAGAAAATGATAGATATTTTTAGATAAGAATAAGAGAGAGGCCTTATCCCTCTCCCTCTTCTATGAATAGCAGCCGAGACCCCTGGTGCAGCCGACAAACTTTTCCTCCTTTATTTTTATACTTTACCATCATCTCCTTTTTCATCACTTTATCTTCATCCTCTTCTTCTTTCTCAAACTAACTCACACCACCACTACCATTCTAAACACCACCACCAACACTTCAATACCAACAGTACTCCAACACAACCCCCACCTTAACCGCCATCCTCTACGAAAATCTGGTTGTTCCACTCCGGCGTCACTGATCGAGCCATATCATCAACAGGTGAACTTATTTCCCCATTACTTCTTAGTTAAGAAATAATTATAAATAGGACAAATGAAACAAAGGGTTAAGTTTTCTTCTGAAAACAAGAGTACACAAAAGCTTTTAATAAGGATGGTTATTAGCAAGAGAAATTAGTGAAGAAATGAATTCATGTTATAACTGACGGTAGGCTTTCCTGACACCAAGAGAAGAGGTTGGCTTCCTCCTTAAGAAGAATAAGAGTTAGAAAATAGTACAAGAAAAATAACCAATAATAAAGTAATAGGAAGGGATTTGCTTATGAGTGCTGCTTCTGAGCAAAGAAATTAATGCACTAAAATTGGGGAGTGTCAAGTATGGTTTACTACTCTTCTTTCATGAAATGTCCATTGGTGAGTATGATAGTTATAAACCATAGGAAACAAAGAATGGATAGTCAAAGCATGAATAGTGTCTTTAAATAAATATATGGAGTACACATCATCTGTTGCTAGGAACCAGTGTGGAGAAGCACTTTATAGTGTACGTGTTCTTTATATCTATCATAGTAAAGGAATTTTTAAAGAAAAATATATGTACTCTCAAATAGCTAAGAAAATTATGAGTATTATTTGTGAAGGGAACGAAAAGGAAGTGTGAAGTTGCATGCCAGCATGTGAACTTGGTTCTCTAACTAAGTTAACATGAAACCTATGGGAATAGCTAAAATAGCTATAGCATAAGCTAGGAAGGAAGCAACAACCACGAAGTAAAGTGAACTACATTATGAAGAAGAAAGTCTCGGTTCTCTAACTAGTTAATATGTTTATGCATGCACTACCTTATTTATTTACCATACTTGTTGTTTCCAAGACAAGCTTTAAAATATACCATGCTTTAAGCATTTAGTGGAGCAATTGTAATTGTTCACAGAAGGTCCTAAGCAAATAAGTAGTTAAAACTTGGAAGCGATATAATTATTCTAACTAAAGTTCTAATTAATAAATTAATAGGTGGGTGGGTGTGTGTGTGTGTGTGTGTGTGTGTGTGTGTGTGTGTGTGTGTGTGTGTGTATATATGACCTTGAACAAATTGGACTAATAAGGAAAAGCAAGTTTTGAAAAATGGTTAACCAAACCTATAAATTAAACAGACAACCTTAGTATTAAAACCAAATCATTTTCTTAGCTAAAAATTCTACTTTCCAACTTGAACTAATATGATTATTCTTTTGTCTTCTTGTGGGCCTTCGTGCGGACCAAAAATATCTAAAAAAATTGTTCTGCGACAAATATCAATGTTGATTATTATATATCAATTTGGACTAATTGGACGTTCCTGGACTCTCTGGCAATATAATTTCCGGCAATTGAAATCTTATTTGGATATTAGCATTTGGGCTCAATTCCGTACCGGCATAATCGTGACTGATACATCGACTTCAAATTATTTTGAGGCAAGTACCATGCACTTCGGTTTATCCTCTATAATATGATATTTAGTTCTCAACTCTACTAGCGCACATTTTCCTGTGGTCACACTTAGTTGTAGAAACTAAATTTTTGTATTATGTACCTTGATTTTCGTGGCGGAAGGGAGAATACTAGGAGGCATGTGGTTTACCCTTTCTATCATGTCATGACTGCTAGCTGTTGAGTATACGACTGTACCAACAGCCTTATCCTCGATTATTCCTGACTGCTAGCTGTCTATGACGTGCCTTATTAGCCTTAAAATCCCTACATGCCAACTATGTATTCTAAATACACAAGTACACACATGTAGTTCATTATCATCTTGTAGTAGTTTTATTTTCAAGTCCTGTGATATTTATGCTTCTCTTATTTCCATACTTTATAGTACATTGCTACTTAGTTTCAAATTTCACTATTTATCATAATTATTTAGTATAATTATGTCGTCTATTGGTACTTGCTCCAATCCTGACTGGATCCGTTGACATGTTAGGAAATGATGAAGACTATGCTCCTACCTTCTATGGCCCACAGAACATAGAAGATGACCACGTCGAGGAGCCTGTCTCTACTCAGGAGATTACTTTGAAGCGTAGCTAATTAGCTAGACTAGTATTTTATTTTTGGCATACTAATCAGGTTATTCCTGATTTAACTTATCTTTTGGCATGTACTAAAACTATGGATGAATATATGTACAAAAAAAACTATAGTTTTGATATACTAGTACTTCCTATTTCTTGTCCTTATTTCTCGTCTATTTAGTTATCGATTGTGAATGAGCTAGAATAAAAATTATTGTGGATGTGAGAATTATATATGGAATATTGGATGATTATAAAAGAGGTTTAGATAGCGTACTACCACCGATACTGCGGCGTAGGCTGGACGTATTCACGTACTCCTGTCCGATCAACAGGATGCGGGTCGTGACAACAAGTACAGGATCTAGTGGGTGAATAAGTAGAAACCCACTCAGGTAGTTTGGTGCTCCAGGTGGTCACCATCTCGCAGAAGATACGGAAAGTCCTCTGGTTCCGCTACGAGATCTGGCCATACAAAACCAGTAGGATCAGACCCCCAATAGCAAGTACCACAAAGGAAGGCCAAAAACTATGAACTAAAACAATACTATCTTAACACAACAACAAATAAGACAAAAGTAAATAAATGCACATCGACCCTCGTGTGCTACCACTGCACTGATCTCGGGAAAGAAAGACAATAAGCTAAGTAACAGATGATATATAGTAAGCTATTGGTGACAGAAAAATAAGCATGGAGCAAGGAAAAAATAAACGTGTACAAGTGAACATGTAACGTGTCTGAACAAAATCGAGAACATATACGAGATCGTGAATAAGGACTAGGAACAAACAAAGTCATCTAGGCCAATGGACATGTACTATACAAGGGGCGATCATAGTATGTGCGTACAATATCTAGAACATGACATAAGTAGCTAGCAGGTAAAGGATCAAAAGGAACTGCATGCAATAACTATGAAACTAACGAAATCCGCGAAAAGTAATAGGCCTAATTTTTCACCTTTACACCAAACAAGGACAAAAGGAAGGAACCACCTCCATTATCGTTTACGTGTCCCAATCTACATCTACAACAATATAATGATAAGAACAGTAACTGTAGAGAAGGAAAACCATTGGACCAGCAATAGAATAATCAACAAGCACGACCACGCAATGTCTACGACTTGATATCATTAGCAAACTAGGGTTATCACAATTTTTGGGTACTAACAAATGTACTTTGAGGTTCTCCTATTGGTCGCAAGTGATGCAGTCTATCCTGATTATATTCCGTACGCAAGGGTAACAGTAAATAACAATAGTAACAATAGTAACAATATGCTACACTCGACGGTGAGCTGAAAATGGGCCCTACTCGACGACATGCTCCAAATCCATACCTAAATTGTGGAGTCGGAACACCGGGATCGCCTGCAACCAGTTAACATCCCCTCCTAATGATATATATCAATAATCTAGTCATTAATCCTTAGCAGTTTCAGTTCAGAATTTCGGGTGTGGCATCCACAGAATCCATCATATATATGTATTCAAGACAAGACAATGAATTGACAGTTACAATCGCTAGCACAAGACAAGCCACAACAATTACTATAGTGACAATCAAAGACAATAGTGACCATGAAGGGCAATCTCAATATCTAAAGTGACAATCAATACATGTAGTGACAATTTGTATCTAGGGTGACAATCAATATCTAGAGTGACAATATGCAATAGGTGACAGTTTGTAAGTGACAGTGAGTGACAATATGGGACAGTAGGGTCATGGTCAAGAGTAACAATAAGTGGCAATAGGGGTCATGTAGTAGCAATGGACAACATGTACTGGACGGGTGTATAAAGGGTATGTGTCACAAACTATACATGAAGTCGGGTCTGGGTAGTAAAGCATATGTAAAGACATTGTGTCGACAAAGGACATATAATTGTGTCATATACATAGGGTGTACAAATCATGTAAAATGTATATATAGTGTATAGTCATTCTCTACATATACAAGGTCGTCTAATCATGCTAAGAAATCAATATATTTGAAGAAAAATCGAAAACGGACAAAAACGGACAAAAATAGCCAAAAACAAGCAAAAATAACCAAAATCGGTATACCGAACGAAAAACAGAGAGTACAAATACATATAAACCGGAATACCTTCAGTATACTATAGTATACCGTCGGTATACCGGTCTGAGATAACACAGAAAAGTCAGAATATACACGAAACTTGTAACGGCCATAAAATTTTTGTTTTAACTCGGAATTCGAATTTTCAAAAGTCAAAATTGAATAAAATTAAATTCCTCCACAATATGGGATAATTAGATTTCACAAAATTTTGAGATTTGATAGATCAATTCCTCGAAATACACAAAAAATAGATTTCGGGAAACCAAAACTTGTTTCGATTTCCACCAAACTCCTAACCAAAAGTATACAAGGCTATGTGAGGGTAGCACATAGCAAATGGTACCAAAATACACAATAAAAATAAGGGTATCACACGTGATACCAAGATTTCATCCCGTATCTCACGGTTAGATCTAAAAATGGGCAAGAGCATCGACATATATAAAATCCATGGAGATAAATCAAGCCAGGAACTAAAGTAATAAAAAATCATGTAGGAAACATTATTAACCAAACAAGTTTTATGAGATTTTAAGTTTACAAAACCAAAAAAAATGAATACTGCAATAAAGTAAAGTCGATCTAGGTTTTGGCAAGATGTACTTGCCTAAGGTCGAGGTCCCAGCCTAAGTTTTTAACTCCACCACCAAGAGGGGTTCAGAAACCATACTCCTAGGCCTCAAGACCAAGCTTCAAGCTCACGCGAGAAATACGGAGAGAAAATGAGGAAGGAAGAATGAAAGAAAATAAAGAGGAGAGAGAAATCAAGTCGTATATATAGAGGGGTGAATTAATCATGACTATTGGATATGCCACATCAGCGATCCATGTCACGATTTAAATCAATCTTAACCATTCAAAGAAAAATATCTAACCATTGGGTAATAGGGTGAGGCAGAACCAAGAAACCATTGGATAATAGGGTGAGTCAAATACTATTCACAAAAATATCTAAACTATTCATCAAAACATCAAAACACTATTTATCAAAATATCTCAAAATGGAAAATATCTCAAAATGAAAAACAACATATAGGCAAACCGGTATACCTTCGGTACACACCAGTACACCAGCGGTATGCCGATTAACAACACAGCAAGTTCTGAATTCCAATAAATCGGTATACCGACGGTACAGACCTGTATACCATCGGTATGCCGGTCAAGTGGTGAAATTTTCTAATTCAAAAATTTTAGGGTATCTGTTCTACACACGGGACCTAGCACGGGTCTATGGCAATGTCATTGGTTATTCTACTAGTCAAGGGTAGTCTATAATATCAAAAACAAAAATCCAATCACGAAAAATACAACAAGTATAAAATACAAAAATACAAAACACAATCTAAGTAAACTTTTCAAGAAAAAAATTTTAAATACCAAAAATCCAGAAAATAAAACATGCAGTATAAAATACGTATCCATATACCAATATAGATATTGTGAGATAGAGTCTCACACCTGAGTAAACACAAGCAATCTATGGCAGTCCGACGCAGCATTTATATAGTTTACAGAGAGAGGGAGACCGAGATACCACACCAGCAATTGTCACTCCTCTATATCAAGTTATCGTAATTGTCTTGTAAGCACAAGTTCGAATAAAGAAAACCTTAATCTTGTTTTTTATTGAGTTGCAAGCCTGACGACCACCCAAAGTCCCTCAGAAGATCATTCAGATTACGCATAGATTAGATGAGAAACTTCAGGTTTCACTTTCCTGAAGAAAGGCATGATTCGTCTGCTATGTGTGGATGTCTCCATAAGGCATGAGAAGAACTCCATCACGATAGAAAACAAGCATGGAGACAGAGGGCCACCTTGCCTTAACCCTCGATTACTCAAAAATTGACCATAAATGTGACATTTAATCAACACTGAAAATGAATGCGGGAGGGGGGGGGGTCTGATCTTCTCTACCGAAAGTCTTGAACCCCATACACATCATGAAATGGCATAGGAAGTCCCTATTAACCATAAAATAATCTTTTCGCAAATCCAGTTTCAGGCAAGCTTTACCCCCCCCCCCCCCCCATTCTGGTTGAAAACTTGCATAACTCATGTACTAACAATCAATTATATGCAATGGATCTGCCCTTCACAAATGCCATCCGATTAGCAGAATTAAGCTCCTCATTAAATTTTTCATTATATTACACATAATATGTATGATCAGCTTGTATAAATAATTGAAGCACAAGATAGGCAAGAAATCACCTAAATCACTGGCTCCCTCAACTTAATTCACAATCAGAGTAATAAACGTATGGTTCATTTCCTTCGGCAGCTGACCATGTCTAAAGAAGTCTATCACTATCTCTAAGACTTCACCTTTCAACACACTCCAATGCTTCTTGTATAAAGACATCCCAAATCCATCCGGTCCCAGTGACTTATTAGGATCAACCCTACGCACGATAATCTCAATTTGCTTTATCATAATAGGTTATCGAAGGGAGTTGTTGCCAGCTTTAATAACAATTCTTTACAAACGAAATGTGGATACTCAGTCTCGTATTTGATTATAAAGATCCGGATAGAATTTAACTACTTCCTCTTGAATCTCCTTGTTCCCAGTAGCTAACATGTTATCTTGCATGATCACTCCATGAATGACATTTCTACGTTGCCTAGCTTTGATAGTGGCATAAAAAAACTTGGTGCAGCTATCTCCATCCTTAAGCCAGGTACATTTAGTTCTATGAATGAGTTCTATATCTTTGCGAAACCTCTCCAACCAAACTTTCTCCTACATAGCAACTTCTTCCTCCTCTATTCTAATATTATTCGGTTCCCGTTGTAGAGTCTCATGCATGTCTCCCAGCTGCTTCTCTAGCTCTCTCAAAACAAACTTAAGTTTGGCTACATTCCAAGATTTGATTTCCCTCTTTACAATTCTAAGCTTTGACACCAGTCTATATTGTATGTTACCCACTTGAATAGTCTGCAATCCATGAGCTACTACTGCCTCTTTATATCCCTCATGACCGTACCAAGCATTGTAGTAACTAAACGATCTAGCATTCTCGGCTTCTACCTCTACTAGGTTGATCACAATGGGAGAATGGTCATTGGTAATAGCCTCTAGACATGTCGCTCGGGTACCAGGAAGTAACTCCATCCATTTTTTGTTGCACAAAGCATGATATAGCTGACAAAAAAAAATATTCCTTCTACAATTCGATTATTCTATGTCCAAATGTGACACGTTTTTTGCCATACACGCTAGTCCTGACCCATTTCTCATGAGCATACAAAATAGCATTAAAACCACATATTATAGTCATTGGCCCGACCCTATCTCCAACTACAACACTAATATGGATTCTCTCTCTCCATAGACTATACCTCTTATATCTATCATTATCATCGTATAAATATACACACACATAAACAAATTATTATTATTATTATTATTATTATTATTATTATATATATATATATATATATATATATATATTCAACAAGGGCCTTACAATGCTACATCACTTAATACATTAAATATTTAAAAAAAATCATGAGTCAGACAATCACTAAATGTGTTACAAAATGTTTTGTGTTGGGTTAAATAGATCACGATCTCGAACATGAACTCTATCCATTTATTAATCAAATTTTTTTTATATAAAATAATATATTTTAGTTAAATTAGTTGTAGAGAAACAGTTTTAGGAAAATTTTAAAGAAAAAGAGTCCGCCAAAGCAAGTACCAAAATTTTGCCAGACGGACTGGCAAAATTTGCCAACGCACTAGCAAATTTTTTGTCAACCGTTTGGGATAACAGTCAGTTACCTCCAGCCTGCACATATATATATATATATATATATATATATATATATATATATATATATATATATATATATATATATGATGAGGAAGAATCCACATCCACATCTATTATGCATCCCCATGTTTACAAATCATCTAATCTTAACCGTTGATTTGAATGGTTCAAATCAACGGTTAAGATTAGATGACTTAAACAAGATCCAACGGTTGTAAACATAGAGATGTTTGGGGATGCAAAAAATCGAGAATGTGGATCCCTCTTATATATATATATATATATATATATATATATATATATATATATATATATATATATATGGTAAACGGGATATGAGTCATATATATAAGGGAATATAAAGAGATGGGGGAGTCATAATAGATAGAGAAGGGAAGAGAATAGTTGAATGAAGAAGAGTCAATGGCAAGAGCATAGAATAGCCGAAGAAGCAACATACAATAAGTTTATATTTATTTGTTTAAATAAATTAGTTATTTTATGTTTTCTTAGTTAATTTTATTTTTATTTATTTAATTACATAATCTATATATGATTCTAACCCTAAACCATAAACCTAACCCTAACCCTAAACATAAACCTAATCCTAACCCTATAACCCTAAATCCATAAACATAACCCTATAACCCTAAACCTTCAACCCTAACACTTAACCCTAACCCTAAGACTTTAAGACCCTATAAACCTACAACCTAATACAAACCCTAATCCTAGAACATCAACCTTAACAAACATTAATCATAATCTAAATCATTTTCATTTTACATATGGATGGCAAAAATGATAAGACATTATTTTACAAATGTTTTGAAACAAATAAATATTTTTTGAAAGTTATCATTTTTGTAGTCTTTAAAAAATATTTGTTCCCACAATTCATCTCAATAATTGTAAAAGCATATTCTTCAATACTACTATACGCAACATAAATTCCATTTATTTCAGCTAAAGCAATTTTTCAGACTTTCTAAGTTTTAGAATATTTAATACGTATTCGATATTCTCTATATATATCATTTACAATTTTTGATGCATTATATGACTGGTTATCTCTAATTTCACTATTTTTTGTTTTGTTTTTAACCATGCACTTGTAAGTTCACCAAGACAAGAATGTCGACTTTCAAATGTACAAATAATATATTTTCCATCTTCATCAATGACGACATTGTTCAAGCATTGCTAGATCATTTATAATTCTTAATTTAGAACATGTTTCAAATAATTTTCGGATAAATAATTCAGATGGACTAACATTATTGACATTATCATCTAAATCATTATCTAAAATTTTAATTAAATCATTACTATTACCATCATCATTAGCACCTTCATCTATAATATATGTTCTTCAGCAATGAAACAACTTTGTGAGAAAAACTATGACCAATATTAACAGTTTAATTGTTAGAAGCACGTTGACAAATTATATTATCAATTACCTTATCGTGTGTTCCCGTAGGAAGTCCGCAATGCAGTTTTCCAATGAATGCTGACTCCCATCCACAGTGAAAAATGCCACTCTTCATGAATACAACAAACGAGCTTATTGAGACCGGTTACAAAACATTTGAGAATTTTGAGCTCTTGAAATTGTAGAAGTAGAAGCTATCAAGGCGCACACAATCAATCTATAAGCATCCTATCAACTCCTAATTCTACTACAAGATATTGGTAATACCTCTCCACTACCAGACAACACAGATTGAAAACTGAAATTGGCATTGCAGTAAAATTACACACATAGGAAACCTATGAGGGAATGAATATATATATATGAAATCTCTTCGTAAACCTAGTACAAAAGCAACAGCATCCCTTGCTTTCACCCAGCCCAGTGTTGCCCAAGCTTCCTAAAGTCCTATAATGGGAATATAATTTGCTTGCAAATATTGGCTTACACTAGTACCATAACATTCTCTAAACCAACAAAAACCTTTAAGAATGAAGGGTCAAAATTCACGTCTTGGTGGTCTTGCTTCTGCTGCTGAAACACGTATATTTCTGCCATCCAAGTCCTGCAAAAGAAGGGAACTAATTATTGCGGCGGACTAGCATTATCCAAGTTCTCTTATGTCTTAGTAAGCAACTAGGGAAGAACATTTTAAGTTTAAATGAAGTATGTGGCAGAGTTTAGCTAACAAAAATATAATTCTGCAAGTAGGAAAGAATTTTGAATTTCAAAACAGATAAAAGTATAGAACTATAGATTATATACTGCTAGCATGATGTACATAAAAGAACTTGTTGGCTAATATAATTTCTCTTTTGTAACTATGGTAATATTTTTGGAATGTGACATGATGTGATGGAACTCGATCAACAAATATAAATCTACAATGCCGGTCTAACCCACATGATGAAGCAATATAAATTGGGTAGTCTTATCATCATCTAAAGCCTTCTCCAATCAGCATGGAATGGGATCGAATATGGAGCACAAAGCAAGTTCCATAAAAGGAATAGACTATGACCGGCTGTCAGCAAGATCTATGATGGTTGCCAAATTCGTAGCCAAGGTGGCTAAGAGGGCCTTGGCGTAAAATCTAGAAGGCCAGTTCGCAACAGGTGGGACCTGGTAATGCACTTTAAGCCGTGCAACCAAGGAGCACCACCCAAATTCTCCTAGAATAGAAAGAATCTAAACAAAGAGGCAACATGATACAATTTGCTAGCGTGGTGGAATAAAGTTTTGTATCCTCGCAAAATACTGCATCAATTACTGAAAGGTAAGACCGTGACTGTTAGTGGACGTTCATAATGAATTTGTGGAGAAATATACAACATTTTAGCGTGAGAAAAAGGACAGAGACTTACAGAGCCATCAAGTGATGAGATAGCATTGTTGACCTCTTCAGCAGAGCTGAAAGTGACAAAACCAAAGCCCCTTGATCTGCCAGTATCCCTATCATATACCACCCTGGCATCCGTGACATTCCCCTGCTCACTGAACAGGGTCTCAAGAGCTAAGTTATCAACACCCCATGAAAGGTTTCCAACGTAGACCCTGTTGGCGGAATCAAAACTGCCACCACCTCCTCCTCCAGATCGAAATCCTCTTGAGGGAATCTCCTCACGACGAGGAGGTGGTCCTGAATTCACTCTCATTGCTCTGCCTTTAAGTTCCTGTGGGATCATGACGAGTACTTGGTCAGAAAGTAACTCAAAATGGGACTTTTTTGCAAGCAGATACCAAAGCGAATGATTAGCCAACAACATGCATGATACATCTGATACAGGACATAACAAAAAACTGTAATTGATTGTTTCTGAGCAGTCTATACAGACTACAGCTACCATAAACCAATTGACTTGGTTAGATTTCCTAACAGTTTCTGTTTTTAAAAAAATCAATCAGGGAACATTAACAACGATTAACTGTGCACCTATTCAGTGGCTAAATCATTATTCAAGACCCATTTACAACTGGGAAGCACCCTATTATAGTTAACACGACCAGAACTTTTTTTTTGAGAGGGGGGGGGTTGTTTACTGCACATAGGTGCCGATAGATTAGGCTTGGATTTCTTAAATATTATTATTTATTGCAGATGCTTTTCTGAAGGATTGTTTGGGCAAAATATCTTCAAATGATTTTCTGAATGATCTTCGGGATAGATCATTATGATAAATGGTTCCTAATGGTTTTTTTATTTCCCTCAAATATTCTAAATTGATTTCTGATGTTTTATTTTATATGTTGTGTGTCATGTACTTGAGCTTTAGTGTTTAGGCAGTGGATACAGGGAGAGATTTAGTGAGTGTGCACCAGTATCAAACAAAGTATGTATTTGAAAGATATTGATTACCCAGGAGAAACTGGCAATCCCAGGCTGTCTAAGAGGAGCAGGTTTTTTAAATTGAGTCGGGCTTTATGTATTTCATCATATGAACCCAAATGCTAATGCAAGCAAAGTAGAAATAACTGAACCTAACGCAAGCCTGGACAATTTATTATATGGACCTTTTAGCCATCTAAAGCCCATTGAACGGGATGAAATATAGGATTGAAGCCTAGCATGGCACCCTAACATAATATACATATTTATACTTGTGGTAAGAAATCATTTTCAACCAACTAAAATGAATTATATTGCTAATAATATATACTTTTGTGACAATAATGTATATCATTTTGTGAATGAGTATTTATATTTTATAGAAGTATAAAGCCTTAAAATATAGACGTCTCACAGATGGGTGTCTATGTTGGGGAGGATGAATGTGATGTTAGACCATCCACAGATAATCTAGATACTTTATGTCAAATGTCATTAGATGCACCACAAGAAAAGGTAGTTGTAATAAATAGAATAACACTAATAGCACTAACAAGGTTATCTATCACAAGAAAGGCATCGATTACATGATGGATGCTACGAGAATACTCACATAGCCATTAAACTGCTGAGCAGCTGCCTCAACTTCCTCGACCGTAGACATTGTCACAAATCCAAACCCTCGACTTCTTCCAGTTATCTTATCATAAATAACCTGTAAAAGAAAAAAAGAAAAAAAAAACCTAGTTCACTTGAAGGATCGACTCCACCTTTAAGAAATACATTCAGCTATCAAGAAATGCAATTAACAACTTGCTAATGTTTGCAGCTAAATACAAAAATGTGTAATCGCAACATCATCTACATTTTTAACATCAATGGTATCATGTTCTATTTTTTAAAATGTCACTACATCGTCATTTACATAACCCTCTAATAATTGAGATCACATTGTCAGTTGAGTAGGACTTCATTGTTGATATACCTCAAAGAACCAAAACAAATAACCAATCCAGTAATTTCCACTTAAAAAACAGAACCAACAAATCTAGAAACCAACTAAATATGACTTGAATATATCAACTTTTAAAAGAAGCATGGCCATATTAGCCCTACCGCAGATCCAACAGTATTGAGCCAACCACATTAACCTTTTTCCAACAACAATGTTATTAAAGCAGATTGCAGTGTCTGATTTTGAGTAAAAACAATATATGAATGAAAAACATGAATGTTAACATCCGTTAGGACATATCCAAAATTTACAACAGAAACTGAAAATAATAAAGACCTTTCAGAATGGCATCTTACTTTGCAATATCATTTCGGATCTCATATCATAAAACATTCTACATCAAACCCTTTCACAATAAGAAAACTTGTCTGCTGGTCATTTCAAACAACTGCATATCCAACTATTGATGAATTAAAAGTGTAGGCACTCATACACCTCCATATTGTGTAGCCCTTAGTCTTTATGCACAACCCAATTGGATGAAATCAGAACAGGTACCAACTAAAATATTCTCAGATGGCAAACGTAATCTGTTTTATAGTCCGGTAAAGATATGGAGCTCCTGATGATTTAAAAATCAGTGTAGTCAAAGGCGCGCCTTGCTCCTAGGCGCAGGGGCAGCGCCTCAGGGCACTCCAGACGAGGCGCAATTCTTAAGGCGCGCCTAGGTGCGCCTTTTTCGAGCGCCTTGGAATAGCTAAGGCACGCCTTGAAAATCTTGTGAAAAATAACATGTTTAGACTATTTTTTTAACTGTTGTACTGTTTTTAGACTATTTTTTGAACTGATGTACTTTTTTTTATTGTTTTCTCTCTCACTCACTCAATTCAAAGTGATTGCAACCTAGACATGGGAGAATTTGAAGCACACATGTTTATCAATGTAGAATCCGATGTGAATATATATATATATATATAATTAATTAATTAATTTTTGCGCCTCGTGTCGCTCGGACACGCGCCTTAAGTGCGCCTTGCGCCTCGGGCGATTTGGACCCTTTGCGCCTTGAGTGCGCCTTGAGTGCGCTTTTGACTACCTTGTTAAAAATAAGACAACAACAAAGCTTTTATCCCAAATTTTTGGATATGTTGTTTGAATCATCTTCTTCCATTCGGCTTTGTTAAGGGCCAAATCCTTTGTAACGCTAACAAAAATCATATCCTTTTTTAAAACTTCAAACCATGTTTGTCTAGACCTACCTTCAGTCCTTGCGGCTCCAATAACTACTATCATTTCTCCTCATGGGAGGATCTATTGGTTGTGTTGTTGTCTAAACCACCTAAGACGATTTTTCTCTCATCTAGTACTCAATTGGCGTCACATCTAACTTCCCAATGATGCATTCATTTCTTATCTGATCCTTTGATGTATTGCCACACGTGACTCGTGGCATTCTCGTTTCGGCTACACTAACTTTTCAGATATGTTGTTTCTTAATTGCCCAACACTCACTCTACACTCTCATGCCTCATGCAGCATGAGGAAAGAAAATAACATTTCATGAGATGGTTAACAGCTCCTATGTCATCATCCTCGTAGTCAAGTTTTAACCCTTATGTTGTAACCATTAGCTCATATGTCATCACCCTTGTAGTCCAATTTTAACTCATTTCTTGTAACCATTTCATGCAAAATGATGCGTACTTTGATCAGACCTAAATAGTTCCTCCTCAAGCCTAATGAATATTAATATGCTTTACCTAAGAATGTTAAAATTTATCAATCTACAACCCTTCCAGCCTACTTTGATCAGACCTAAATAGTTCCTCCTCAAGCCTAATGAATATTAATATGCTTTACCTAAGAATGTTAAAATTTATCAATCTACAACCCTTCCAGCCTACCAGTAGGTTCTGTTTACTCCTCACAAAACGAAGTTATTGCAAAAATGCAAATGACTCATCAAAACCATGGTCGATCCAAGACAGCAAACAACAAGAATACCAACCAGCACCAGGCTACAGCAACCAATACTAGCCTATAGTAAAAGCCACAAACAAATGATAAGAATAGTCTTAAGACTTTTTGTTTATATCAAGTATAAAATAAAAAAAATAACTAAGTCAATTCTAGGATAAACTTTCCTTTATGTCAATTTTAGAGGTCACATCATGTATAATGTAATCCGGAGTAAGCCTTGGAGCCTTTGCCCCTTTATATGAATAAATGATCATCGGTCTTTTGAGTAACTGACTATTATTTGTGTTTTTTGTTTTTGAGATCTCTTGCTATGTTCTAGTGTTTTGTTTTTCATGTGCACTCTATAACTATAGTTTTAGAAGCATTATTCTTAGGGTGTGTTTGGTTGCAACAAAGTTTAAGTGTTACTTTTTTGTTGCACTTTCACGACTTTTTATGTTTGGTTACAAGCAAGTGGAATATGAATCTCACTTTTCATTTATGACAAAGTGGATCTTGTTCCCTTAAAATATGAATTTGAGCTCTCTGTCAAGCTTGATGTGGGAGAAAGTGAGATTAAATAAATAAAAATCACCACTAACTATTCACTAAGTGACATGTGCATATATCCACACTTCAAGTCAATTTACTTGCGTACTACCAAACAGATAAAAGTGATGGAAGTGACGCTTCCGGGGGGATTGTAACCAAACAAAATATTTCAAAAACTCGCTTCAAAAAGTACAACTTTTATGAAGTCACTTTTTCCAATTAAACTTGCAACCAAACAATCCCTCATAGAGCATAAGGAAAACAAAAACATATCACTAGAACATAGTGCAAGAGATCTCAAGAGCAAAGGACAATTAGTTACTTCAAAGACGGATGATCGTCTATTCACATAAGGGGCACTATATATAGATAAAGGTTCTAAGGCTTACACCATGTTACACAGTTACACTATACATAATATGACATAATACTCCAGAATTACCATAAACAAAAGCTTATTCTAAAATTGACAGAAAGAAAACATTATTCTATAATTGAGGTAAAGAAAAAGTCTAACTAAAAGACATAATATTCTTATTCTTTGTTTGTGACTTTTATTGTAGACTAGTGTCGGTTATTGTAGGTTGTTAATGGTTCAGAGTGTTGGTTCATGATATTTTCCTCCTCTTTTCATGTTTCTAATACAAATTAGAGCATTTACAGTTAGTCTTCTGGAAAAAATCTCCGAAGCCTTTATTAAAAAAATCTTGGGATCAGCTATATGAGAATCCTTCTTATACTAATGCATTTAACCATTTGAAAGGAATAAGGCACCCAAGTCTAGCAGACTGATTTCAATGTTGCTTTCAAACACCAAGCAATAGACGCACTAATTTAAGCACCTGAGAAATTAAGCTCTTTTTTGACCTTGCAATTTCCTACTTTTCACCAATTCCTAGATTCCGAGGGCACAATGGGATTGGAAAACTCAAGCTCCTAGTTCCTTACACGTAAGAAATGACATTGTGATTGGAACCATAATTCGTGGGTGTCGAATTGGCGTTTGATAGGAACTAGCGAGGAATTAAGGAATTAGGTTTACTTACTTCTCCCAGAAGTTAGTTAATTCTCGATTTCTAAACTCTTCAACTCGGCCCCAAACAGCGAAGAATTAACACCAGATATTAAATTTGTGAAAATTTCTCACAGCAAGTGATCTTGATAAAACCTAAATACCTAACCATTCTCCATTCAAACATAAACCAATATATATTTAACTCTGAAAAAGAAGAAACAATAGCTCAAAAAATGAACAGAACACCCAGCAACAGTTCCTCTATACCACCAAAAAGAATTGGCTGACGTGAACTTGCTTAGTTAACCCAATGTGAGATGCAAACTCTGGAGGCAGGAACTAAAACACTACAGTAAGAAATCAACAACTATATAATATTTAAAAGCATTCCTCACTAGTCACTACCAACCATCTTGATAAACCCCGGTTATCATCAATACCAACAAAGAGCCATTATCCCTCAAGCTCCGTAAAGAGGGAATAAATCCGTTCACGGTAAAAGAAGTCAAACATCCTGCAATCATCTAAACAATGTCTGCACAGTGGAAGTGGTGATCAAGCACGGAGTTGACACACAGAAATCCGTTCTTGAGCAATTGGGACCAGTTTGGCGAGCCCATTATGGCTCCTTCAGAGGCCACATGAAGTCGAAACATAACAGTGTAGCTGTTTGGGTACTCATCCATTTCATTTGAGCAAAGCAAAAACAGCATATTGGATGCTCAAATGCGTCCAGAGACTCAGCTTTGCACTCAAACACCCATTTCCAAAATGCCTAATCGGCAAACACCCATTTTCGCTATATAAGTCTGGTTTCTCCACACAGTTTGATAAATGGTTCTGCCTACCTAAGTGTTCCTATCTAGAATCCTTGGTATAACCGCATTCTGGAAAGGAAAATGACTGATGAACCGAGCGGGGGAACCGTGCATCAGCCCGAGACTGACGTGGCGGCACCCCATTGGAGCCAGCCCCCCTGCTAGCAAAGGGCCCCACTCCCCTCCAATGGGGGGCCGCCACATCAGCCTCGGGCTAACACGCGGTTCCCCTGCTCGGTCCGTAAGGCATCATTGTTCTGGAAATGGGCATCTGAACCTCCAAATGGAACCAAGGGCTAGTCAAAAGGCTAGTATTTACAGTTCACTGCCAAATGGGCACTCGAGTCAAACATAATTGTGCTTGTGTTTCATTTGGAGCAGAAACATAATCACCTAGAAATTTGACTAGTCATTCGTTTCTTTGGACTCAAAACTTACATGCCCATTTAGGGACTCAAGCCGAGCGCCCATTTCTGCAAGTAAAGCTCGGAGGGCAGGTCTTCAAGAAATGGGCTTTTGGGCCCCAAAATGAACATGGTCTTTAGCCCAAATGAACCCTAGGGCTAGCCAAACAGCTCCTCTATTATCAAATACTTCAACTCATTATGCATCCCTGAATTAAAGAACCATTCTAAGAAATTAACAGCGCACACGACGTGTTTGTGAAAATTCCTCACAAACCAACAATCTGACAAAACCCAACCATTGACGGATTCCGGCAAAGACCATTATCCTTTCACCTCTAAAAACAAGAACCAAACCTTCGAAAAGAGAAATTATACCTCAACCATCTCAACATTCCCGGCTCTCTCGAAGAGCCCAGCGATCTCGGAGCTATCCACATCAAACGGAAGGTTCCCGACGAAGAGCTTCAGGTCGGGAGAGAAGCTCGCCTCCTCCTCGTCTTGTCCGTACTCCGACGACACGGCGGCCTTCGTCACCTCAGTGGGTTCCGGTTTCCTGCTGTTGCTCCTCAGGAGGGGAAAACTGGTGGGCGAAAAGAAGGAAGAGGAGAGGATTAGGGTTTTGGCGGGGAATGAGAGTGAGGTTAGGGTTTTGGGGATGGAGGGGGTGAGGTTTGGGAGGAGGAGAGAGTAGGCCGCCATGGGAGGATAAGGGTGGGGAGAGTGTGAAGGCGTTTGGTTAATTGTTTCTCTATGGGAGGAAAGGGGGAAGTGAGGATTTATAGAGTGGGGAAGTGGATGGGGCCCATGAGGGTTTTTCGTTTGGAGGGATAATTACGGATACGGGGACATTAGATATTTTAGGGTTTGACCTAGGGATGCCAGGCTGTAGGATTCATGCACAGCCTTTACATGGCCCATGGCCCAAAGATATTTTTAGCTATCAATCAGAAATTTTTCGTTTAGAGCATCAAAATTTGCGTAAATTGCGGGAAAAAAAATAAGTTTGACAAATTTTTAACAGATAATGCTAAGTTTACAACCTAATGCTTACAACCCTCTTACAACCCTCTCTCCCACCCTGACAGGTGGGCCCCACCCGGTCCCACTTGTCAGTGACCTTGGTTGTAAGAGGGTTGTAAGCATTTGGTTGTAACTCTAGCATTACTCTAACTAAAATACCTAAGGGAGTTTTAGTTCTCTTCGACTTTTAAAATAATATCAAATCTGAAAACGTCCTTAGTAAGGACATTTTTAATTTAATTTAATTTTTTCATTAATTTTTTTTTTGTGCTGGAGGTTCCAGTCCCACGTGCTCCTCCCGTCTCCGGATTCGATTTCCTGACCAACTCGGTAGCGTACCTTGTGATGTTACCACTACACCACTCCTAAGGTATGTTTTTTTTTTTTTTTTCATTCGTCTGTGGAAAAAAAAATTATTCCAAAAACGTTCTTACTAAGAGCATTTTGAAGTTTTTTTAACGAAAATTATTTTACAAAAAATTAAAATGTTTAAAATGTCCATACTATGGACGCTTTCAAGGATTTATTTATTTATTTTTCTAAAGATTATGCAAAAAAAATCTTCAAAGCGGGTGGGATTGGAGATAGATAATGTCGGGTTTTTTCATAATCTTTACAAAAAAAGTAAAGAAACAAAAAACTATTTTTTAGCAAAACGTGCACGGCCGCTTTTATTTGTCATTTTAAAAAAAAAAATTGAAAACATCCCTATTATGGACGTTTTTGTATACTTTTTTTTCTTTTGTTTTCTACAGATGAAAAAAAAAAATTAAAAAAAAATTAAAACGCACTTAGTAAGGATATAAATTTTGAAAACGCCATTAACAAGGACATTCTCGACTGTATACTTAGTTCTTTGTTTGCAAATTTTGCAAACTTATTTTTTTTCTCTAATTTACAGAAACTTTGGTGCTCTATACAATTTTTTTTTTACAATAGATTATTTTGTTATGGATTTATTTTTAATATTTGAACTATGTACAAAAAAAGTCTTCTTGTGTCAACCGTTTATTGGTTTAACATTTCTCATACTAAAGTAGCATTAAAACTAATTTGTATTGTATTTACGTTTCATTCTATTTGTCCATTTTTTTAGCATTTATTGGAATAGCATTTAGGGAACACTAATTTGAGTTCGGAAATAAACCGTCTTTGAAAAAATATCCATCTGAAATGAAAATTATTTGTTTTGTTTTTTATGGTTGGTATGAAATAGAGTTCGGATGGAACTTAATTACCTCTTATGGAACTTAACTTTTGACTCTTAATTATACTAGATGATTTTTTGAATAGATTGCAATATTTTTTTAAAAATTAGATTCTTAGAAAATTTATTTTTATTCATCAAAATTATGGATATTCTACATTACTTATTGGGACATAATATTACACCAAGCTTATTGCATCAATATTGTACCAAACAATCTCAACTACACATTTGTTTTAATCATGTGGTTATGAAGCATCATGATCCCCTAAAGCTCAGCATGCTTTATAACCACATGATTCAAAAAAATATGTGATTGAAATTGTTTGGTACAATAATGATCCAATAAGCCTTTGTGCAATATCATGTCCCTTATTAGATAAATATTTCACTCCTGAATGCAAGTCAATTTGTTAGGAGAAAAAAATGAGTAAAATTCTTAGTAAAGAGCAACAACGTTGCAAGCAAAATAATATGCTAAATGAGCTAATAGTTGAAATTGCTTGAAAGGAACCATCAAGGTTGGTGAAATTAGAGCAAAACTCTTGATAGATGGAACATCCTACTGCAATAGTAAGAACTATCATTGCTCAAAGCAAGATTCGATAGTCTTCGTCGATCCGCTCATAGGAGCTAGCGAGTTTAGAAGAGCTTTGGGAACGCTCTTTATCACCTCCCTTTGAAGACTAGCACGATAGTTTTACTAAACTTTCATACTAGTGTCCAGCTCTAGTGCTAAAAAAATTGTCTCCATAAATTAAACTCCCTACTCACTCTCTTGAAATTTTGTTATTTCTCTACGGAGTACAAAGAAACAATAGCTTAAAATAGGAGGACAATTCCTTGAAAGTAGTAACCGTGAACTAAATAAGTGGATGAAAATAACGGAGTAACTCCATATTAAGTGGGATAGTTGTTATTTTCCTAGTTACCATTAGTAACTACATATAATATGATATTTGCAACGTTGAATAGGCCCAAGTACAATCGCAACACCAAAGGCCAGTGGAACCGCGAAACACCGCGTCTGATGTCCAAGAGTGTGCTATCTCAGCGCTCATGCGAAGTGCAAAGTTTGTCACTCTGCACCTTTCACCCATGTCCGAGTTCGAAGGACCTGACTTCAACGAGATTTCTCTAAAAAAATAGATGGCAAAATAAATATTAGTTATGGGATTTAGATATGATATTGATTTTTTTAATAATCTATATTATTTGTTGGTTCCTGGGTGAAGTTGAAACTTGGAATCCATACCCTACATGGGGTATTATTGACAACCCTTACATTTACAACAATTTTGCTATTCGTCATAAAAAAAATTTGAGTTATGTCATCTTTCATTACGTGTCATCTAACATGACATATGACATGACAAATTTTAAAAAAAAATTAATAACCTAATTTTTATAACATTAATATTAATTTAAATTTTAAATTTTATTACGCCAGTTGTCACATAAATGAGAGATGACATCAAATTTTTTTTTACTTAATTGTAGAAATTATACATTAGGAATGTAGTGTTTGCCATTTTGGTGATCGAACTTTATTTTTTGCCGAAATTGTTCACAAGTTTAAATTTTTGGTTCAATTAATGCTTGAAATATTTTTTTTTGAAAAAAATCGATAAGAGTGGATATGTGATAGTCACGTGTCTTATTTTTAATAATTATTTTGCCAAATTTTTTTTTTTTTTGACTATTATTTTTAGGCTTGTGATAAAGGCACTACAAAGTAGACTCAAGACTAGTCCAGGATTGGTGCTAACTCATTAATGAAAATATTTTACTCATACTAGTCCAAACCTTACTTAGGGCTGCCCACCCTCTCCTCCCCCACCCCCTGCGTCGTGATCTCCGGCACGAAGAAGGTGCTCGAGGGGGAGGAGGAGGACGACGACGACATGAGGAGGAGGAAGACGACGAGGATGGGAGAAAGTGCTCGAGGAGGAGAAGGAAGACGACGATGACGACATGAGGAGGAGGAAGACGACGAGGATGGGAGAAAGTGCTAGAGGAGGAGGAGGAAAACGACGAGAAGGGAGAAAGTGCTCGAGGAGGAGGAAGACGGCCGCCGCCGCTGCTCTTGCCTTCTCCTTCTCCCTCTCCACCTCCACCTCCGCCTTATTCCTCGTCTCACCTCGCGCAGATACCTTCCCCCTCCGGATTGTCAAAATTTTGACAGTCCAAAAGAATCAACATATATTTTTTAGAACTGTCAAAATTTTGAGAGTACTTTAAATTGGTAGGAATGTAAATTTTTTGAGAGTTCTTCCTATTGTTAGGACTGTTAAAATTTTGACAGTCATGAAAAAAAAATTTGACTGCCCTAATCAAGTTTGGAGAATGATAAATTTCTAATTATCTAAAAAAATTTGGACTATCTTGAGTGTATTTTGTAGTGACAAACTATTTTTAACGATTTGTAACTATTTTCATCCAAACATTTTTTTTAGAACACTAATATTCTTCTGAAAATGATACTCCAAAACTTGACAAAAGAAACATTAGAAATAAGACACATGGCTATCACATGTCTATTTTTATAAAAAATACGAATTTTTTTTACCTTAAAACATTAATTGAGCAAAAATGCAAACTCATGCATCATTTACAAAAAAAAAAAAAACAATTTGGATCACAAAAATGACAAACAAAATATTTTTGATGTACCATTTCGGCAATTAATTTTTTTTTTTTTACAGCTTTTTTGTTATGCAAAATTGAAGTGGAGTAGGAGTCCTAAGCTGCTAAGCAAAAGTTGCAATTGCAGCAACGCCGCCAAACCCTTTTCTTTTTTCTTTCAACATTTTAAAGAAAAGAAAGGAAAAGAGAAGAGAGAGAGAGCAATGGCAAATACGGGTGCTCCGACAACCTATCCACCATCGGAAAGCCGACAACAGCAACAAAAGCAGCACCAGAACAGGAGACTCTTCCAACAGCTCGACTGGAACCGACCCGATGGCCGAACCTTCAACCAGTGCAGACCCGCATGTACGTACGCCCACAACCACTCGACGTATTGCTCCTAAGAAAAAATAAATAAGACACGACGACACGGACACGACACAGACCCTGGCTACTTCTATTCTATTTTCCGTGTCTGGCCGTGTCCGTGCTACCATGTACTACTAACTGGGTTTCCTTGTTGGAAACCGCTTGTAGGTCTGCAACCTGTTCGACGTATTGCTTCTTCCAAGAAGAAACTCGTCTCGATACAAGTTCCTTTGTTGCACAGACGCGGACACGACACAGACACGACATTGATTTGGCATATAGCAGTTTGTTCGAATTTTCTGTGTCGCGGACGGGGCTCCGTTTTTTTTGGGTGTCTGTGCTTCCGTCTACTAATTGGGTTTCTCCTGTTGGTGCCTTGCAGTTCTCAGGACAGGCGCTGCGAATGCTGCGTCGGGTTCAGCGTACGCCGAGTTTGGAGCTACCAAAGTCATTGTCTCTGTGTGAGATCACGTGCCTTTAAACTTTTATGGAATGTCGTTTGTTTCTGATCATTTTTTAAGATACATTGTCACGTCCCAGTCACAAAATAAGCAGGATCGATATGTGACTTGGCCAGCTAATACAGTCTTCCAATGACTTCCAATCTAATGGATTCACTAAAGTGTACTCCTATGTAAATGTGAACCCCAATTCACAACTATTATACATGACACAGGCATGTAACTATATCTCAATCTCATCGACATAGAATAATAAAGAATGACAAGAAAATACTGAAATAAATGCTAGACTTGTTAGTACATAAACTAATATGTCCATCATGAAACACAAAGTGAGTCTAAATGAGTCTGGTGAGGACAAACCCACTAATTCAATACAGAAAGGAAATATTGGAAGATAAGATAACTAGACTCAAGTATCAACCTACATTGTGAATGTTGAGAGAGAGAGAGAGAGAGAGAGAGAGAGAGAGAGAGAGAGATGAATGCGGCACAACATAACACAATACAGACAAATCGACATGGATACAATACATTGTTTGGTACATCCTACTGTAAGTGCTTGTGTCGTGTCTAACACATCAAAACTTCCATTCTCTCGATCTTCAATCACCACAACAAAACCTCTCGAGTTCATCCACTATGACCTATAGGGACCCTCTCCTGTAGCCTCCATCGACATGGATACAAAGTTTGGTACATCCTACTGTAAGTGCTTGTGTCGTGTCTAACACATCAAAACTTCCATTCTCTCGATCTTCAATCATCACAACAAAACCTCCAGTTCATCCACTATGACCTATAGGGACCCTCTCATGTAGCCTCCATTTCGGGCTCTCCTATTATGTTTGTTTTGTTGATGACTGGTCTCAACATGTTTGGATTTGTCCTCTTATCGATAATCAGATCTCTTTATTGTAATCTAAAATTTTATCAATAAAGCGGAGTTGCTTTAAAACACCAAGCTTGTCACATTTGGGTCTGTCTGGGGAATTCACCAGCAATGCCTTCTCTCAATTCTCTCTCTCAAAATGTAATATTCACCAACTTAGTTGTCCTCATACGCTGGAGCTAAACGATGTTGCCGAACGATAACATAGACGCCACACGCACCTTATTAGTTCAATCTAAACTTGCTTACTCTTACTATGTCAAAACTCTTCTCACCTCTCCCTTCCTCATCAACTAAACCCCCTCTCCTCTTCTCAACAAACAAACACCTTAAAGTCTTCTACACAACTCCACACGAGTACTCTCAACTTCGGAACTTCGGATGTTTTGTTTTCCTTGGGTTTGCCCGCATGCTCTTCATAAACTTGCCCCATGTAGCTTTCCTTGTGTCTTCATTGGCTACAGTGAGTCCCACAAGGGTTATTGTTGTTTAGACCCTACCACAAACAAAGTTTACCTCACCAGACATGTTACCTTTGTTGAAACACGCTTCCCCTATCAATCCCTCCTTCCGAAAGACAAACTGCCACCTGACATTCCTCTTACAGTCTATGTTCCAGCGTTCCCCGCACCACAACCTCCTCCGAATCCACCATCTTCACCACCCTTCAATGCCAGTGCCTCAACAAACTCCACCATCAAATCACCACCTCATCGACCCACTACTCCACAATATCCCAATCCCCCTCTACAGTACCCAAAGCATCCAACCTGAACCACCGCCACCAGAACCCGTTGCCACTCAACAAACTCTCTCTCTGCCTGAACAACCACTAACACCACGGTAACCAATGATCATCACATGATAACCAGGTCAAAAGTCGACATATTAAAACCAACGACCTACCTGGCAACTAAATATCCACTTCCCCATGCTCTACACACGTGTTTTGCTATTGCCACCTACTTGTTTTTCACAGACACAGATGAACTATCAGCTCTGGTTGAAGCCAAGACTTGGAAACTTGTGCCACCACCCTCCAACCATTCCATTGTCGGCTGCAAATGGATCTTTTGCGTCAAGCAAAATGTCAACGGTAGCATTGATCGCTACAAAGTATGACTGGTTAGTGGTTGCCAACGGGTTTCACCAGCAACCAGGCATAGATTTTGATGACACCTTTGGCCCGGTTGCTAGTTCCTCCACAATTTGCCTTATTCTTGTCTAAGTAACACAACCCCACTGGCTGCTTCGTCAAATTGATGCCAATAATGTCTTCTTGCTCGGATACCTTGATGTATGAGTATACATGCAACAAATGTCGGGCTTTATCGACAACACTCATCCAGCATATGTCCGTGAACTTCGAAAATCCATGTATGGCCTTAAACATGCACGAAGGGCTTGGTAATTGCCTTCGATTCTCCTTGCAAGCATTTGGATTTCAACTGTCTTCCTCCGATCCATCTCTCTTCATTTGTAACGATGTTGGAACCATCACCATTGTCTTAGTGTATGTGAATGATATATTGTTGACTGGATCCTCTCCTACTAAGTGTAAAGATTTGCTTCTCTACCTGAGTTCTCTATTCCTATCAAATATTTGGACCTGCAAAATTCTTTCTTGGACTTGAGTTAACCAAACACCAGAAGGACTTCACATCAACCAATCCAACTATATACTTGATGTACTGACTTGCTCAAACATGGCTGAGGCCAAACCAGTTAACTTTCTAATAACCTTTGGCCTCGAGCTGCAACAAAACTCCAGTGAACTTCTTACTGACCCAACCGAATACCGGTCGCTCGTTGGTGGTCTCCAGTACCTAACTTGGACTCGACCAGACATCTCCTTTGCAGTTAACCTAGTTTGTCAGCATCTGCAATCACCAAGTCTAGATCATCTCACGGCAGTCAAAAGGATACTGTATTAACTGAAAATCACACCAACCTTGGGTCTCTACTGCACCAAGGCACTACCGGTATCTCTTCATTCTCCGACGCTGACTGGGCGGTCTCTCCGGATGATCGCTGATCCACTATGGGATATTGAATATTCCTTGCTCTAATATGATAACTTTAACGGCCAAAAGCAACCAACAGTAGCATGCAGCTCCACCGAGGCTGAATATTGAACTCTTGCCTACACAGCGGCTGAGATCAGCTGGATCACCTTCATGTGTCGGTGCTTGAGCATACCACTCTTCAACCCTCCATGATTGTATTGCGACAACATCAATGTCCTAGCAATCGCCGCCAATCCGGTCTTCCACTCCCGCACCAAGCACATCGAAATCGACTACCACTATGTGTGAGAATTAGTCTCTCTCAAAAAGCTCATTCATCACTACTTATGCACCCAGGATTAACGAGCTAATATTTTTACAAAAGGTCTATCGGTACATCGCCTTCAACAATTAATTCACAAACACTCTGCGCTTTACTCCGTTCAGTTTGAGGGGAGAGATGAACTGTAACGCCTAATATACTGGACATTATGTAAAGAAGATGCTGCAGGCTACTATTCATATTCTGTTGACTATTCAAATACTACAAATGATGTGGGTCACTATCAGCTTACCGTGAGGCTGTTGGTGTTTATCAACTCCTCACAATTTAAGCCTACACTTTGAATATTTGTTACAACAAAGCCTACACTTTGAATGTTTGTTGTAACAAACTCAGCACAGATCACTGAGTTATCATCAAGGAGTCTATATATAGACTTCCAGTAACAGAGATAAACAATCAACGAAAAATAACCATCAATACAAGCTCAGCTATCATCCTCCCATTTATAGTTTTTATCACTATGGACTAGGGTTTTTGATTAGAAGGCATTTTTGAGAATTCTTAGAAATGGTACTTTTGAAAATTATTATCAAAATAAAGAAGTTTCCAAAGTCGCTTTTCAGAAACATGATTTTAAATTGTGTTTTCAATCATGTCTAAAGAAAGTGAGGTCCCACTTCTGAAACATGACTTATCTAATGAAACCACAGTTCAAAAACACTCTTCTTTTAGTTGAATTGTGTTTTCAGAATATTACTTTCAAAACTGCCTTAGTTTGGTAGTATTTCTCAAAACTACCATTTTTAATATTACTTTCTTAATTGACCCTTTGGTTTACTCAGAAATCCTTATAGAGTAGGTCTAGGGTTAGGCTGGCATGTGATTACTGAGTAGCATATGAAACCGACCTTGGATATATAGGTTAGTGTTTTAATTTTTACTAACTTTATATTTATGGTTAAAGGTAGTTATGTTTTTCGTAGGAAATTGATATTCTTAACCTATGTTACACAAACATGAACACAACACAATGCAATACAGAGATGACGAGACAGACACGACACTGATTTTGGCGTGTCCTAGTGTATATTGGATTGTCTCTGTCGTGTCGAATACATTTCTGACATGGACAAGGCATGGAGAAAACAAACATTTTTGGATGTCTGTGCTTCTTAGTTCTTAAGACTTATGAACAAGCAATTTATCCTTCAATAGTAGACCTAATAAGGCTCGTACGTTTTGTGAAACTTCTGGTTATGTTATCAATAACATTGTAATCCCACCAGGAAGTTACTTAACCTTGACCATGGCAAGTGGCACCTTTTGTTTTGTTATGATTTTTAGTTACTTTCGTTGTCCAGGTTTGGCCCGAGGGAAAGCAAGAAAGCTATGATGTACAGTGATATCGGTAGGCTGAACTGCAATGTGAGCTACACTACGTTTTCCACCCCTACACGTGGACAGGTATGCATTTTTTTTTTATACAATACAATACAATTTGAATTTGTGTTCTTATACGAGTCTCAAACAGATTATCTATGCAATTCATGCACCAATTGTTTTTTTCCTCTTCAGGGATCAGACCACAAAGAGTTTTCCTCAATGCTTCATAAAGCGTTGGAAGGTGCTATAATATTAGAATCTTTTCCAAAAACAACTGTTGATGTCTTCGCACTGGTATTGGAATCTGGTGGTGGTAAGTTCCCAAAGCTACTTTCTGTTGTCATTGCTATAATTGGGGTCATATGTTTTACATTTTTATTTCACCTCTACACATCCCTAATTTTGTTTATTGGTGAATAGCCTAAACAAACAATGAATGGTGTTCGAACTGCATGCAAGTTACTGTGTTTGGTTGCTGCTCCAACAATTGTTTTAACTGTAACAGAATGGTTGGGAAAGAGGAAATAAAGTAGAATATTGTTATAATGATGGGATATTTCCTTGCATGTGCAGTTTGTGTTCCAAATATCTGAACTAAGCTGAGGATGTATAGCATTCTTCATCAAGTTCCAATTTTCCCAAGGAGCCATAGAAATGTTTATATGCTCCCCTTGGTTGATTATATCACATACATAGAGAGGACTAAGATATGAAAAACAACTACTGCATTGTGGTCTGTCTAACCTAGTGTTAAAGATATCGTGTATATCGGCTGATATATAGGACTGAGACCATAACTGACATATGTCGGCTATTTGTATCCTAGATAGTGTTTTGAGAAAAATCGGCCGATATATCTGTTGAAATTCAATATATCGGTTGATTTGATATTTGACGATATCGCTCGATATGTTAAACTCCCAAACCCGAAGCCCTAAGCCTAACTCTTTGTGAGTACTTCCATCTGTTGCTGCTGCCTCCCCCCCCCCCCCTCCTGTCACGTCCCGATCTCCCGCAGGTAATCGGCCGTCCCTGCTAGGCACGAATCACCGCGTCAGCGCTCCCGCGGGACGATCTTTCCCATCTGGACGTGATGCTGCACGAGCGTAAGCCGCGTCCGTGCAAGGCCATGATCCGAACAGGCGGTAAGATATCTAAGTCACAGAGTCGCACAGATAGTCCGAGTGCAGCGAAATAAGAAACGCACAAGCGATTGGTAACAAGTTCATAGAGTCAATAGCGGAAGCATTGAATAACAAGTATACAAGTAAAACAAGCTCTTTATTGATATTGAACAAGTGTTACAAGTGGCGCTAGGCCGAGATTACAAGTCGCTCAAGCCTCTCTCTCTGAAACGATAAACGCGTGCCAAGTGGCTACATTTGTGGAATGATATGTAGACGATGTTCCAACATTATGTTTTGTATATGTGCTTCAGTTCCGGGCGCAACGCTCCAAGGCTCCAGAGTGAACTCTACGCCTTAGCACGCGCGAAGGGGGCATCCGCATCGAACGGGATTTTTTCCGCACCCTGCAAGCAAACTGGTGGGTTATCAATACATGAATGCACTGGTGCGGAGGCTTCTCGTCCGCTCGACAAATCCAAACACGTTATACAGGTTCCGTGCACCATCTATTAAGTTATCTTTCTATTCTTGTCTTATGATAAGTTTCATGGCAATGATATAAAGCCTAACTCGTATGGCAGTGCGTCGTACGATATAAAGGAACACGGCGAGACTTACCAACTTACCATTCGTCCTTCCTTGTCCAAGGCAAACCAAGTTAAATCAAGCACGAGCATTTATAATAAAAACTAGAGACAATAGCATAAGCAAACACAAGTGTTGTGAGCGAGGTACTGTTTCGGGTGCACGATTACACAGATTATCCAGGCGTGTTGCAGTAGATGTTCAAGTGTTCAATAGATTGCTCAATTTGTATAGATGACTTATACTCATAATCGTTCAGGTGTTTCAGTTTACTGGGTGCGATGCAATGACTCGCACGCGGATTGCCGCTAAGCGAGGATGACTTATCTATATGAACATGAGGTCACTGGTTTAGCTATAAATGACCGATTTATAGTCTCGTGACGGAATTGGGTGCAACGCTTTTTACAAGACAAGCAATTCAAGGCGAACGGGTGATACCGAAGAGCTATTGCACGCCATCCCGCCGAAAAAGCGACTATCATGGGTAGATGGCTAGTCCAAGGTAGTATGTCCTACCAAGGCCCGAATACCGTGTATTGTCCAGCCCCAAAGATGATGCATACCAGAACCGAATTTGGCACGCAATACACCATTCATCCTCCTAGGCCGGTACGATCCCAGTGTCCCGGTGATCGTCCGAGGAAGTTGATACCTCGAGCACGAGTTATCCGTGACCATGCAAGTCTTGGGTCATTCCAGATTCACAACATGACATGATAATTCTTGATTCTTTGTTCTGAACGAGCATTGTTCCACGAGCTGTGATTCTTGCTTTACTTGACATTATTTCGTTCAGTGTTCAACTTGCCTTGATGCATTCCCCTGGTTTGGGGACTGCCTTGACGACCTAACGGTTCCGGATACTTGTAGGTTCATATTGCACAGAAGAGCTATTTGATAGTCTTCTGGCTAACTAGATGCATGCACGATACGGATATTGTTACTTGATTTGTGGCATAAATTTGTGTGGCAAATACTGAAACGAGGCAACGAGTACAAACTACAAGTAAGTAGGCAAGCATGCATTTATATGAAACATAAACATTTACGTTGGTACAGTCTATGGGTAAAGCGAGGAGTGAAACCGTAAAGGGACATACCGAGTGGCATAATCTAGGGACGTGCAGTGTAAACAAGTGAACTGTGCACTACGGAGAGTATACAATGATCTACTCGAGACATAGCGGGGTCTACTTGCACAAGGCAAATGTAGCATACGAGGGTCCATTTATAAGTAAAGTTTCATTTCCATGTTCTAACACAAGCAATACAAGTTGAGATTATTCCCTTAACTATGTGCGTTATATTCTTTATTAGCATGCAAGGGATGATTCACCAAGCGACTAGTATGTATCGTCCATATTTTAAGTGTGTTGGCTAAGCAAAGACAAGTTCATCGTAGCCACCCACCTTAGCGATGATTCGCCTCGGTCGAGCGATACTCCGAGCGACCTTTGAAAGTCTAAGTCCGAACTCCTGATGGGCCAAGTCTGGAAAACCTTCGTCTCAAACGAGTCTTTTCGCTGAGCAAAGCATGTCGGGTCGTTGCACTTGTGCCGTTTGAATCGGCTGTCCGCTTGAACAGAACGGGTCGTTACACCCCCCCCCCCTCTTTATATATATATGTGTGTGTGTGTGTCGCTGCCCCCTCTATGTTGAGACACAACCTCGAGTATGTAAGATCTCCTCCATGATCCTCTCTCTCTCTCGCGCGCGCGCTCTCGCTCTCTCCAATCTCATCCCTATTTGCCCCAAATTTTACTTTGTTTGATTTTGTTTCAAATATCTATGTTAGTTACTTAGTTTTAGCTTTTTAGGACATTTGGAACATTTAGTAAATCTAGAAATTTGAATATGATAGGACATTTAGTATATATAATATATTTATTAATATTCGATGTTTGAATATATCTCTGATATATCTTCAATATCCGACATCTGATATCTCAAAACCTAAACCTAAACCGACATGAACCCAATATCCAATATCTTGAACATTTGTCTAAGCTCAACCTGCATAATGTGGGTTAAAAACTTAAAACTTTAAAGTACATTGTTCATCAGACTTCCAATTTAGAGGAGAATTTGTGTTTTCTGTACTTCAGATTTTCAATGTATCACATATTCTGAGAGGACAGAGATAGCAATTACCAACCACTGAATTATTGTTACTCTCACCATCACCACCACATCTTTATCCCAACTTTTTTATGGTCGGTTTTTTGAATCCTTTTCTTCCATTCAATTATGTTAAGGGCCACATCCTCAGGTACACTAACTAAAACCATACCCTTCATTGATACTTCAATCCATGTTCATTTAGGCTTACCTCCAGTTATAGCAGCTCCTTTCACTAGTATCTTATCTCTTCTCCTACCGAGCATCCATTGGTCAGTATTGCACATGTTCCTCACTTGTTATTCTCACCATTGTATCACAAATAATACAGGCGAAGCTTTAAAGATATACAGCATATATTACGGCAACAACAAAGCCTTTATCCCGAATTGTTGGGTTCATCTATATACGATGCACATATTACAATCACTTCAATCTAGCTCCTCCTACTGTAAAAGGTTCTGGTGCAGTTTATGTCATTGTCCTAAGGAGTGTGGGTCACCTGTAACATGCTCTTTGCTGTAAAAGTTAGCTAGAAAGTTCTTGTGGATCATCAAATTATGTATGTTAGGTTGATCTAAGGATGTACTTATACATTAGCAATTTAATTCGAGTCATTGATGAGAATTTCGTTATTATTATTAGTATTCTTTTGTTGTTGAGAAAGTAGGGCCAGTTACTTTAACCCACAAACCAAGGACCTCCCCTTCCTCTACCAAAGGTCTCAACCATTGGGTTGCGCAATTATGTTAATAGTTCATTTGTAAATCTCGATTTTGGAATGTTGGTTGCAAACCTAGGGCCTCCTCTTCCCCTACCATAGGGCCAGTTATTGTATCATTAGTAGGTTTTGGAATGTTGGTTTTTGTAAATATTGTTTGTATGCTTTGATTACATTAATAGTTCATTTGCAAATCTCAATTTTTTGTATCATGTTTTATGTGCTGAAATGTTCGATGATTGACTAATTTGCTCTTCCTTAAAACATCCTGTAGGTGATCTTCCTGTCATCATTTCTTGTGCTAGTCTTGCCCTGGCAGATGCAGGAATTATGATGTATGACCTTGTTTCTTCAGTTTCTGTGGTATGTTCACTTTGAATGCACAACATGGTTCAGTAATTTTGTATGACATGCCAAGCAAGTACTTTACACTCTGTGGCTTAATTTCATTAATCATAGTGGCTAAGTGATGAAGTCTATATGTTAATAAAGTAAATCATGTAGCCACCTGACACCAACTAAATGAAATTCTCTTACTTACTGAAGCATAGGTTTGGATTTTTTATGCATCTAATTAGAAATTGGAAATTAAGGTTGAATTAATATCTCACCCAATAAAAGTGAATAGTATTATCACCAATTTTGCAAAAGCTTGTAGGATTTGATGTGCTTCTCACTGTAGACAATCAACCCTAAACTTTGTTTACTTTTGGATACGTAAAAGGAAAACTATAGAGCTTTAACCGTCGAGTTCAGTTTTGATGCCATGTCTTGCAATGAGTACTGAAAAAAAAGCGGAACTCATGTAGCCTCTGCTATCGGGTTATTGTTTTTTTCTGTTGCTGTTCATTTTAGTTGGGTATGTGTTTTTGTGAATGTGTAGGAGGGACAGAGAGGGTTGGTGGGCTGGGGGGGGGGGGGGGGGGGGGGGGGGGGTAGTTCAAATCACAATTCTGAAACTTTACCTAGCAACCCATTTAAAGCCAAGAACTGTTGGAATTCCAAGATCAAAGCTGATCCCTTTTTTTTTTTTAAGATGAAGCTGATCCCTTTTAGTTTGGTATTATTTCGTCAATTATCCCAGAAAATTTGGAATCCTTAGGACCTTAGAGGATGCAAAACAAGAATCAAAGGGAAACCCTATATGGGATGAAGTAGATGATCAACATAGACACAAAGATGGAAAAACCCGAAAACCCTATATTAGATGCACAAAACCATGTGCAGTGCAACAAATATCAATGTGTATATGCATACTAAAATGATGATGCAAAACACACAAAGAAATCCACTCAAATCAAGCAATGATTTCAATACTTTTTACTAATTTAGCAATAAAAATTGTAGAAAGTAATCAAGTATTCAAAGTGTGCCATTGATTCAAGAGAGGTTTCGACCTCTTCGTTGGAATAGATCCACAATCAAAACCTGCCAAAATCTTGATATAGGAGTCTTTCGTTCCTAAATAAAAGGATCAACCTCAATTCAAAGTGTCCATTCTTAATTGTTGATTGGATAGGTATGAGATCTGATGAATACATGGGCTGTTTGAAGGGTTTGCAAAGAGATAGGAGGGAGTTGGTTGGATGGACAATAACGAGGCAACATGAGTTATAAGTGTAATCTGCAGCAATAAGAGAAGGGAAACAGAGGTTATGTTTTGATGGCAACATGGCAGGTACAGCGTCTTGGATGGTTATTGATGGTTCTGCAACAAATGAAGGAGAGGGCACTAGTAGTAGTTAGTCTGGTTTTGCAGGGAGGAAGGCAGGCAGGTATAGTGGCTCTAGCAGCCATACTACAAGGGAGCGGGTATGGTGAGGAAGGGGTACAGATGTTCTCCGGTCAGGGTAATTTGTTGGCATTAACAAATATAATTAGAGCTGTTAGTTGGCCAGTGGTAGTAAAACAAGAAGGGGAATGTGATAAGAGTATAAACAACTGGAGAAGAAGAGGGAAGAATATAGTTAGGGTTCTAGGCTTCACACCTTGGGTTAGGTTTGGCTTCATAACCTTGGTTTCACACTATAAACTTCATGCATCAGAAAGACAATAGTATAATCTCAATTCATTCAATCAATAACCAAAAGGTTTGAATATGTTCCGTAGAAATAGACTTTTAGATTTCACCAACAACTAAACAGGTTGCAAATAAAAGAGCACCTAAATAAAGTCGGGATAGTTGCAAATAAAAGAAACACCTAAATAGAGTAAGTTGCAGTCCTAATCCTAAAACATGATTCAACTAATTGAGACTCAAGCTCTGGCTCGAAACAAATAAACAACTCAAACTGCATTTCCATTATTAGACCTATTACACCAAATGATGCAACAATCTCTTCTAATCTATTTTGTCAAATCAACATACATATCATGCAATAACTAGTTTTATTATTATATCGTGTGATACATTATCCTGTAGGAACACGATACATTGTCCTGTACGAATATTTATATATATGTATATATCGATCAAAGATGAATGTACATATAAAATATTAATAGGCTACAGAAACAAATCAAATAAGCTAATAACTGTCTCCTAAATTCATGGCAAATAACACAGTCAGATCCCACTACTAAAATACAACAATAACTAATTTGACGAAATCAAATTCAAATCTGATTTGATTTTCTGCCGACACTCCCCCTCAAGCTTGGATGTAGATATTGATAAGTCCAAGCTTGTCCAAGAGAAAATCAAACAATTGTTCTGTCAAATCCTTTGTTATATCAGCCAGTTGTTGATCAATAGGCACATACTCAATGCTGATAATACCTCCATCAAGATTTTCTTTAATAAAGTGCCGTTCTACTTTCACATGTTTTATTCTATCATGATGCACCGGATTGTAAGCTATAACGATGGCTGATTTGTTATCACATTAGTGATGTATAGGTTCATCGTATTTAATTTTCAATTCTTCCATCAGTCTTCTTATCCAAATAACTTTACAAAGTCCATGAGCCATAGCTTTGTACTCGGCTTCTGCACTACTCCTTGCGACAACAGACTGTTTCTTGCTCCACCAAGTTATCCCATAATAGAGTATGTTGCTTTTCTGTCATCAACGAACCAGCCCAGTCAGCATCTGTGAATACTTTAACTCTTCGATCATCAATTTTTTAAAGAACAATCCCTTTCTAGGTGTTTGCTTCAAATACCTCAATATTCTATATATTGCATCAAGATGACCCTGACAAGCTGCATGCATATACTGGCTCACCAGGCTCACAATAAAGGCAATGTTGGGTCTTGTATGGGTGAGATAAATGAGCTTTCCAACAAGTCGTTGGTAACTTCCTTTGTCGACTGGATCTTCTTCAATCATTTTTGCTTTATTACCAAGTTCAATCGGAGTTTTACGTGGTTACTCCCCAGCATACCAGTTTCTTCTAATTAGTCAAGAGGGTATTTCCTTTGTGACACAAAAATACCTTTCGTGCTTCTTGCAAATTCCATTCCCAGAAATATTTCAATGCTCTGAGATCTTTAACCTCGAACTCCCTTGCCATCATTTGTTTAATTTTATTCATCTCTTCAATGTTGTCTCCAGTGACAATGATATCATCGAACATAAACTATCAAAATAGTTATCTTCTCGTTTTCTGAGTGTTTGACAAACAATGTGTGATCTGCTTGCCTTGTATATATCCAAGATTCTTGATCACGTTAGAAAATCGATCAAACTAGGCAGGAGAAAATTGTTTCAAACCATAGAGAGACTTGTTGAGGTTACAAACAGTTTGTATGCCCAACCTTTCTTCAACCTGGGGGTTGACTCATATAGACTTCTTCTTTAAGGTCACCATTCTAAAATGCATTCTTTACATCAAGCTGATGCAACTTCCAGTCAGAGTTTGCTGCTAGTGAGAGTAAGATTCGGCTGGTATTGAGCTTAGCAACAGGAGCAAAGGTTCCAGTGTAGTCGATCGCATAGGTTTGTGTGAATCCTTTAGTCAATCGCACCTTGTACCTCTCAACGGAATCATCAACTTTATATTTGACAGTGAACACCCATTTGCACCCTACAATCCTTTTATCAATCGACAACTCCACCATCCTCAAAGTATTGTTTTGTTTAAGGGCACACATCTCTTCAAGAACTGCAACTTTCCACTCAGGAACATTAAGAGCCTCTTCAATTGTCCTGGGATGGGAATAACAACAGTAGACACATTTGAGGTGAAAGTACGGAATGAAGTTGATAAATTAGAATAATAAATAAATTTGGAAATGGGATGTTGTGTACAGGATATAATACCCTTTTCCAATTGCTATAAGTGCATTTAGATCAGAATCAGACTTTGGATTATTTGTTGGATTGCCTGACACATTTGAAGACTGAGGTACAATCACTGGTTCGACTTTCTGACTGTGAATAGGATTTCATGATTTGTTTATTTCCTTGAGAGTTTTTTTTTATAGAGTAGATACGTAACTCTTGCTGATTTGGCTTATAATTTTTTTTCCCATGTTTCCAATACTGACAAATTATCTTGTGGTTGGTTTGAAGTATTGGCTGGGCTTGGTTCAGTAAGAGAGACTGTTGATTTAGGTACAATTGGAGTAGGGATGTTGGACATAGTAGAAAGGAGATTTATGGTAGGAGTGACAGATTGGTTTAATGGTACATCCAGAGTATTCCATGAACACTGAGCTTCCTGATGAACATTCTCCCCATGAAGCGAATTGGGGAAGTAGTATGGAGTATCATAAAGAAAAGGTGACGTCACATGAGTCATGTTTTCTTGGTATGTGGACAATAGCATCAATATCCTTTTTCGGTTGGAGAATAGGTAATAAAAATAGTCTTGAGTGCTCTAGGGTCGAGTTTATTGCGATTGTGATCATGAATGTGGACAAAGGCCGTACAACCAAAGGTCTTCAAAGGAAGGGATTTGTGGAAAATGGGGGTAGGATGTGGTAAGGACATAGAAGGAGGCTCAAACTTGAGAGTGCGACTTGGGAGGTGATTTATGAGAGAGGTGTCTGTCAAGATAGCATCGTCCCACAAGTACTTTGGAACATTCATGGTAAACATAATAGCACGAACTATCTACAACATATGTCGATTCTTTCGTTCCGAGACCCCATTTTATTGTGGAGTATCAACACATGAACTCTGATGAATAATCCCATTCTGTAGCAGGTAATCACCTAGGATGATGTGAAATATTCTCTGTCATTGTCAGTCTGTAGCATACAAATTTTGGTCTGGAATTGTGTTTGAGTCATATGGCTGAAAGTTTTGAATACCTGACATGTCGCTGATTTTTCTCGGAGAAGATAAACCAAAGTAATGCGTGTGTGATCATCAGTAAAGGTGATAAACCATCGATTGCCATAGGAAGTTGTAATTTTTTAGGGTCCCATATGTTACTATGGATTAAAGAGAGAGATGTGGATGGGGTATACAACCTTGGAAGAAAAGAAGCTCGAGTGTGTTTAGCAAACTGACATATATCACATTGAAAGGAAATAAAACTTTTATTATCAAATAAAGATGGGAACAGATGTTTCAAATAAGAAACATTTGATTTGGGTAGCCAAGTCTATGATGCCACACATTATTTTGCTAGAACTAGAAATACAAACAGAAGCAACTACAAACAAATGTTTCAAATAAGAAACATTTGGGTGGCCAAGTCTATGATGCCACAACATTATTTCGCTAGAAACAGAAACAACTACATACACAAGAATTCGTCTGACTCTTTATTTTGACCTTCTCATATCCTAGCACTGCCAATCGTCCTCCCCAGTGATAGTTCCTGAAATTGACAAGAGAAGACACAAATTTAGCAATGCAGTGATTATCACGAGTAAGTTTGCTAACATAAATCAAGTTACATGTCAACGAGAGAACGTGAAGAACTTAGGTAAGAGTAAGAACCTGAGATAATCTAATGGTTCCTATTCCTGCAACAGAAGACAATGAACCATCGACGATTTTAACAATGACTTTATTAGAACAAGGGAAATATGAATCAAACAGATGATAGACCCCTGTCATATGATCGGAGGCGCCTGATTCGATGATTCAATGTTCCGAAGAATGAACTGAAGAGGTTAACGTTGAGTAAAAGTTACCCGAGTGAGCAACATAGCAAGACCCTAGATTGGAACCGGAGGAGGAATTGAATGGAGGAATCTGTGGAGGACTGATTTAGAAGACGACACAAATGTTTACTTATTCTTTGCTGAATAGTGGTGTAGACCCATTTGGCTTAGCATTTTCATCCTTATCACTGCTAGATTGACTTGGCAAGCTCTCCCTTCAGGTTGTCCCACATCGGTTTGTCTGTGAGGAACCTAGTTGGACAGGTTTGCCATGAAGCTGCAAACAGATAGCTCGAGTATGACCTTACAGTTACAATGGTCACACCACATACGTTCTCCTCTTCGTTTTGGTCGTGGATCAGGATTAGTACGCGCCCATTCGAAGAAAATTTCTTGGAGACAAGGGTAGGTCCCTCCAGAGAGGGTTGGTTGGGCTGTCAAACATCCGTTATCATGACTTCGCCTGTAAAACATCCGTTATCATGACTTCGCGTCGAGCTTCTTCACGACGGACCTCATAAAACACTTATTCGGTGTCAGGAAACGGGCTTCAACTCACCACCCCTCCTCGAACTTCATCGAGGTTCCTGTTCAACCCAATGAGAAAATAAAAAGCATGCTTTTTTTTCAAGGTTAAGCCGATGCTTCACACTGCATTCAACACAAATCGTATGATCTTCAAGAAAGAGATCGAGCTCCTGCCAAAGGTCTTGGAAATCCGAGAAGTATTGGGTAATAGACTGTGACCTTTGTTTCATTTCTTTCAACTTTGATCCGAGTTTGAAGATTTGTGAGGCATTGCCGAGGTTGGGGTGCATACGTCGAGCGACATCCGAAACATCTTTGGCAGTTTTGAAGAAAAGATAACGAGAAGAAAAGATAACGACGGCTGATCTTTGGCTCCATTGAAGTAATGAGCCATGCGAGGACAATAGAATTCTCATCGAGCCATGTTTTGTACGTCAGATCTGTCGGTGCCGGAGCAGGTAGCTCGTCGGTGATATAATCAAGCATTCCACAGCCATATATAATAATTTTGACTGATTGAGCCTATTGTAAGTAGTTTCTGCCCTCGTGTTTGTTGGTAGTGATGCGAATATCACCATTGTCTCCTCCGTGAAATGAAACAATGGAATTGCCGGACTGGGTCTGACCGGAGTTTGTAGAGGTAGATTCATTGCCTGCAGAGGCTACATGAATGGCAACATCGACCATAAGGAAGTCCTTAGGCTCTGAACCATATAAAATAGTCTGATTTTTTTAATTTTATATATCGATCAAAGATGAATGTACATATAAATAACCTACAAAAACAAATCAAACAAGCTAATAACTATCGCCTAAAATCATGGCTAATAACACACAATCAGATCCTACAACTAGAATATAACAGTAACCAATTTGACTAAATCGAATTCAAATCTGATTGGATTTTCCCCCAACACCTATATATACGGAGAAACTTAACAAATTGAGCGACAATATGGAGCATCGCCAAGCATTTAGTCACAAGTTGATCATATAGTTGATAAGAGCAAAAGAGAGAAAAAGATGCTATTGTTCATAAGTATAACATCATCTGATGAATAAGAACTTGACTTGTAACTGTTAGTGGAGACATTCTAATTTCTAGATGATGTACCACTTGTATAAATTCAAAAAATAGAGACGGAAAATCCCTCCAAGAACATAATATGGAAAGACCGAAAACAAAACACACATAATTTTCAGGAAATCCAAAGGAGATAGAAATATATTGAAACACAAACAATTAGTTGCTTGAGTTGTTGAAGTGAAGATAAATGCTAGATGCCATCACCAAAGTCGTTATTGGAGATACCAAAAGTCGAAGGACACCGGAAATGTAACTTTATTACAAAGAGTTCACTTGAGTGATGAAGTTCTTTGGATAGAAGATGTTGCATAGTATTTTAATGACTTATATGTGTACAACTCATGTGGAGTTTTTGAGCAGTAGTGTTATATGTTATAAGAACATTAATTTCTCACCACTTAAAAGTGGGGTTTAACCAGTTTATGTTTAGATTAACCCGACGATTTCCATATCGGTGGTTTATTGTATCACGTGCGGTACGATAAGTGTAGCATGAGATAAGTTCTCCCCTTTATATCACTCATCCAAAGCATCGTTTATAAATTGTATGGTGCCTTATTGGTAGATATCTATCATGTATCGTAGGATATTGACCACAAAGGTTCTAATAGAATCAAAAAATTATGTTATTACTGCTGGAAAAAGGACCACAATGATTAACAAACTGAGTATCCCATCTGGTCAAGGCTTACTATGTTCATATTTGAACATGCTCATACATTATAAGTTTCAAGCATTGCCTAAATTTTGATATTCAATTAGCCATACTCTAGTCCCTTGTAATCCAAACCCTAACCTTAATATCCTTATTTCAGATAATTCTTGCAGTGACTAGGTCTTTGATCATTACATGCATTAGACCACTGATATCTCCATATTTATAACTTAACGTCCTTTCAGTTGAGGAGGCATGTTCCTTTACATGTTGTGTTGACAAGTGTTCGATTGCTCAAATTCCATCATCACTTTGATGTTATCAGATGGATTTGAATATGGCATAAGATGAGGGGAAAATGATATTATTGGAGGATGGTTTTTTGATTGTTTCATAGATTTCTTGAGTATTCATTGGGTATACAACAACAACAAAGCCTTTATCCCAAATATTTGGGGTCGGCTGCGAATATTCATTGGTTATGTATACGATAAATAATAGCTAATTTGAAGTATCTAAAGTGTGTTACAACTTACAACCTTGTCTGTTGTCTTCATATTTAACAAACTTTTACCTTGAAGAGGATATTGGAGGGAATAAACTTTATGGTTATACACAAATCCCACAAGAAGAAAAACCGGTGAAGCTAAGTGAAGAATTCATATACCTTTACACACTGATATGTTTATCCACAAGAAAAAAAATAAGCACAGTGAAGAATTCCCTTGATATATCCCTAATGTATTTCATGATTTAATCTAGCATATAGCACTTGAGCAAGCACAAAAGAATCATCTGGAGGGAGAAGATGATAGATGTTTATTGGAACATCTAAGCTATGTTGCACTGTGGTGCCCTTATCTCTAACCTATGTTTCACTTATATGAATATGGCAAGATACGGACAATGTGACATGGAAATATTGCCGACTGTGGTATATACATATTGGTAAATGGTATGCATTTGTCATATCTGATATGTTCCTTACATGGATTAGACACTGGCAGTGCATCCATTTTAGTTTCCATGCTTCCTAGTCTCTAAGGTACTATATGAGCCAAAAAGCTTATTTGGAACTCATTCCTTGATAGATTGAGAAACTAAATTGTGCCACAACACAATTGTACCTTCTAGAGAGGAGTTTACTGTGGAATATTATGTTGGTTTTGTAATTACAAGTTACTTAATAACCTTATATAATGAATAAGACACGACTCCGCCCGATCAGTCAACTGTACATTCTCCTGGAACTTTGTTTATTACTTATCATGCTTTATTATCTGTAGACTTGCAAATGTTATCATTTATCAAGGTAGATTTGATTCATATATTTCAATCAGTGCCTTCTCTTCTTGCCTAGTCTTGTTTTGGAATGAACCTAGTCATCGACCCCATAGCAGAAGAGGAGGCCTGCCAAGATGGAAGCTTCATGATCACGTGCATGCCATCTCGTCAAGAAGTCACTCAACTTACACTGACAGGAGAATGGTCAGTGGCGAAAATCAATGAGGTATGCTCTCTTAAATTCAATAACTAGAATGATAACACCAGTTTGTCTCATCAATATGTAGTGCCTATGGATGAGACATCTCCTGATAGAAAAAGAATCATATATATTACATCCGCCATTTAGTCAAACATGATACATTCCATTTATTTAGGGCATTTATATTTGATAATATTGAGATAGAATGAATTGTTATGATATAGAAGCTCGGCATTCTTGCCAATGAAGTGACGATCGACCTCAATGTGTTGGTGCACTTATGGAAACCAACAATGTGAATCACTGCCTGGTTATCACAGTAGAAAGGAGATGGAGAAGAGAGTGACACCAAAATTAATAAAAAGATTCTTCAACCATGTGAGCTCGAAAATTGTATGGCCCATCAAGTAATACTTCTCAGCTTCAGCAGAAGAGAGGGCAACAACAGTCTTTTTTTTACTCCAAGTAACAAGATTTCTTCCAAAATACGCACAAAAATCACTCGCCGAGCTATAATCATTTACTAAACCTATATAATCAACATCTGCGTAAGTGATCATAGAGAGGAGGAAGGCTGGAAGAGAAGACCTTGGGTCACGGGACTTTTTCAGGTAGCAAAGCATGTACTCAACCGTCTGAAGATGAGAAGTCCAGAAGACTGCATATACTGGTTAACATTGCTCATATCAAATGAAATGTTCGTTGGAGTAACACTCAGACATATCAACTTGTCCACAGGACGATATAATAATCAGGATTGGACAACAATGTGTTTGATGTGTAGCCAAAAAAGAGAGCTTCGAGTTTACATCCATAGGGCATCAACATGGTTATGTCCCGATTTTGCTGAATTGACAAGTCACAACTGGACGTGATGTCGTACAAGTCTAAATTGTACTTGTAAAAGACATGTTCGTGTACCTTTTGTAAAATAGTTCTTTTGTAGAATTTGCAGCAGAAAGTAAACAAAGAAACTAAATCACAACATGGTATAAGAAATAATTCTTTTATTGATGATTGCAGCAAAAACATAGACTCTCAAACAGCCGAGTAGGAAGCTCTCAAACTTGGCTTACAACTTTTGAAACATAAAATGATATACGTTGTTCCATACATTATGTCTCTTATTAAAAATAAAGTAAAACACCTTTAGCGAATTTTTTTAAAACTTATTTGAAGCTTCAAAACGTCGAGAGAGCTTCTAAAGAGTTGGATGAGCTTTTAGGACCTCCGAACATCCACTAGATTTCCGATACTTGTAAGGACATGGATCAATATATTGGAAAATGCACCGGTGAGCGGTATCAACCCGACTCGTCCAAATCAACATAATATTTATGTGAAAGCATACAATATTATGTGTGATATTTGTATTTTTTCTAGGATCAATTAACAATTCATAATATATATATATATATATATATATATATATATATATATATATATATGGTTCTTATCCACATTTGATTGTCCTTCCATGCAAAAAAAAGATTGACACTCTTTTCTGCAAAACACATTATTAGTTATGCAATCTGTCTATATGAAGTTCACTGGTGAACACACCATCTGGACTATTCATAGGAATTACGATGTCTCTTCCAATGTAGATAGCTAACCCCACTGCAGATCCCACAATCCTTGTGCATTATATATCAACACCAAGTATCCATTTTCCTCCTAAGTCGAATCGATTTTGTAGATGATGTCACCGTTTGAGGAAACAAAATTTTGTGCACTAGTTGTCTATAACCATACATGCATATATAACTTAGTTATAAAATATAATATGCATGATACTAGAAATTTAAAATGAACTATACAATAAGTTCTTATTTTTTTCGTATTCCACATTCTTCGAGCCATCGCTCGTAATTCTATACTTTCAATCCGGGGTTAACACAACTGGTGACTCAATGGTCTCAATATTTTTTTTTGCAATTCTATTTCTTTATAACAACAATATAATATTCCATATTTCTATATAACAAGCTAACAATATGTTTTACTCTTTTTTATCTTGGTTCTCTTGTTAAGGTCAATGTTATAAGTTTCGGTAGGCGGATTCGGTACGCCAAAGGGGCGCCTAGCACCTAGCACCTAGGCCGCCTAGGCGGCCCCTAGGCGCCGAATTTTTTTTTTTTTTATATGTTATATACATACACATATATATATGTTAAATTCAAACATAACTCACCCTTGACCGAATGGTCAGCCGGATGAGTTATAAACTCAATCCAGGAAGGGGGGGGGAGAGGGGTTCGAATCCTAACCTAGATTTTTTTTTTCTCTCCTCTCCCTCCACTCCTCTCCTCCCCTCTCCCAGACTCTCTCCTCCTCACTCCTCTCTCCTCTCCTCACTCCACTCCTCTCTCCTCTCCTCACTCCACTCCTTTCCTCTCCCAGACTCCCTCTCCTCCTCTCTCCTCTCTCCTCTCCACCCCTCCTAGCCACCCCACCACCACTACTACCCTCTCCTCCCTCTCTCCACCACCGCCTCTACTACCACAACACCACGATCACCACCGCCGCCGTTAGCAGCAATAACACCACCACAACCACCACCGGTCCACCACCACCGTCGGTAATTTTTTTAATTTTAATTTTTTTGAAATTTTAGGGACCGCCTAGGGGCGCCTAGGTTTGCTTAGCGGCGCCTAGCGCCTAGGCCGGCCGTCTAGGCCGATTTTTAGAACACTGGTTAAGGTATCATTGATCAAATGACACAACAAAAAAATGAGGGAGATTCTTTTGTTAAGACGTGAAGATAAAGATGAGAAAAGGTTTAAAGCCACTCACTATTGGAGAATTGTCGATAGACATAATTTTCTACGCGTCAATCAAGTATAATATATGCGTTCACCTGCATTTGCACCAATATAAGTTCAATGCTATTCTTCTCATTCTCCCAGAATTCGATATGAATGCAGAAGTCGATAAGAAGCACTGAAAATCATCCATCAAAAACATCAACGAAAACACATCAAAAAACCAACAACGAAAAACATTCAACGAAAACGAACAATAAAAATGTTTGAGATATACTTTTATATAGAGTTCATTCTCCAAGACACGATTTATCGCATTTAGTATTTCATTCAAAGAAGACATTCCATTGTTGGAAAATAGTCTCAATTCTCGTTGTCCCGATCAATCAATACCGATATAATTTTCCACAATGATATGATTTCAAGTGGCTATTCAAGCCACAAGTACAAATAGTACTCCCTGTTTGGAGCGGGCACTAGAAACATGCCTATATCCCTAATAGTTGGAATCGTACATAAGATCTATACAATATTCTACTAAGAGAGAATAAGGGAATAACAATATCAGAGCAACCTCGATTCCTAGAAAGCAAGAAGGATATCAAGATTTGTAGTTTGGAAATGAGAAGACAACCATGCTTTAATTATTGAAATCCCATCAATATCATCAATACCTATTGTCGACGGTAGGTAAAATGAGAAGAATCAACGATTCTTCGAGTAAAACCAATCTTATGGACTACATGGCTCAATTTGTCGAACCAAGAATGAGGAGACGACTTTAGACCATGGATAGACTTGCGTAGATAACAAACAAGAGACTCTCATGCAGTCTTACAACC